>JXCR01124050.1:0-27101 GCA_002079205.1 Phalaenopsis hybrid cultivar | reverse complement strand
AACCACTGATTTTGCATATTAGCATGCACTGATTTTGCATTTTGCAAATATAACCACTTGACTTTAGTTCTGTGCTAATTATGATTTTTTGATAATGTCATTGCTATTTGTTTTACTGTTGCATCATATTCATGAATATAAATTTGATATATTTATCAAACAAAAAATTGGCAAAGCTTCTTTAGATTTTTGTTTCTGGAAGATTTACATGGATACCACTCAGTTATTATGTATTGACATATCTAACACCTAAACTTCAATTTTTAGATTTATACCATCTTATCTATGCTTGAAAATGTGTATTTCACTTTTAGAAAGTAAAAAATGGTGGTATTTTTTATGTGATATGAAATATTTGTGCAGTACAAATATAAAAAAATAAANTTAGTTTTGTCTAAGCAGAAATAAATGCTGAAAATTTTGTGGGAAATAATTTAAAAGAGAATAATTCTTAAAGACAAAGTTGACAGAAGTAAAAAATTCCAAGTAATTTATCATTATATATGTGGTGGCAAACTATATTCTAACTCTAATACAAATAAATCCTTGCACCTTATGGAATAAATTCTCACTTCATTTGCTGTTCAGCTCTTGAATAGCCCCTAAACTTTTGACTGGCTTAGGTAAACTACATCATAGTTTTTTATTCTGGTTTGATCTGCGATCGTATAAAAATGGTCTTTTTATATCCCATTTCCTTCACTATTTTAAAATGGATTTTTGTAATCATTTTATACTGATAGAATTTAATAATTATCCAATGAAGCTGTCATGATCATGGAAGATTCAGTTTCTTGGCTTTTGTAATGTCTTTCAGGTTGAGAAATATTGATGCAGTCATAATTACACATTCTCATGCTGATGCAATTGGAGGTCCATACCATGCACTTCACTTGAGTTTTATTGCTTTTTATGAAAATAATCAATATTTAATTATTTACTTCTAAGAAGACAATGGTCTAGTAGCATTTTTATGTCTCATTGCTCAATTTCTACCAAAAAGAAATTATTTCTTGCAGGAAACATTTTGTTTTATTGTCATGCCTTATTATGATTGTTTCTTTCAATTAATCTATGTTACAAAAATACTGTTTTGGTATTTGATTATCTTGTTTTAGCAAACCGTGAGGTTGTTCCTTGTCATTGAAGTAGTGTTGTGACTCACCAACGATCCCCTCATATAGCCTTATAGAAATTTCAATGGAGCCGTTGTTGCTTAGACATAGAGTTTCACGGGCGTCATCTCTTTCAAGGAAAGGACAGATGAAGAAATTACATGGCTATCATATCCTAAGATGAATGATTTAATTATGCCATACCAACGAAAACCATAAATAAAATATTGAATAAAACAAGGAATAAATCTCTTTATAATGTCTAATTTTTTTCCTATTTATGGAACTATCACGCTCTTTGTGGGATAAAGGCTTGTTGTTGTGGAATAAAACAAGGAATAAATCTCTTTATAATGAATGATTTAATTCTGCAGCTACACGGTAAAAGCTTACAGGGATGATCCTCTGGTTGCTTCCTGGTCATCCCTTTCTTTACATGATATCAGAGACCCTTTGCCTCACCATACAAATGGAAGACTCCTCCTCATCTCCCAATGAACTTATAGCCTTTCTCAGCATCGAAGACAATCAATCCCTCCCTCTCCCAAGTTCCTCATCTCAAATTTCAAAATTGTGATCACCTACTCTCTTTCAACCTACACAAGTCCTTAAAATTGTTAGGGCAAATGGCTGGATTCATTGACGGATCGATTCCAAACCACCCGCCACAACACTCAATGCCGATGGCTCAAGCAATCATCCTAACCGAGCACACAACACCTGGATATTGGTGGACCAAAATCTGGCAGCTGCTATACTATCCACAATATGAAATACCATACTATCTTATGTCGTGAATATCCAGAGCTGCAGGAAGATTTGGACTACACTGGAGAAACGTCTATAAGCCACCAACAGATACAAGGTCATACAACTAAAAAACGAGCTACACAATGTATCCATGAAGATTCAGATCATGGCACAATATTTGACACAAATCAAAGTCATAGTGGACAACATAACCGTCACCAGCCTACCAAGCGTTCAAAACTGTTATCCAAACTTCTCTCACCCTTATCAGCCTTGAGGACCTCTACTCCCTCAACAACGATGAAATCAATGTATCCAATGAAAAAAAACACTAATCCACCGCCATCAGACTCTCATATGGCTCTCTATTCCAACGAGGACGTGACCGCATCTACCACCGAGGATGACGAAGGAATACCAACCCATCAAAAAAAAAACCACCCGATCTGCTACAAAAAGGGGCACCTCGCATCTCACTGTCGGCACCGATTCAATATGAACTATCAACCTACCAAGCCTAAGGAACATTGTGCTCTTCTTGTTACTACATCTAATCAAAACCAGGATTGATACTTAGATATCGGTGCTTCCAGCCACCTCATCACTGATTTCAACGCACTTCACCAAGCTAAGCAATATCATGGCCACGATCAAGTCTTCGTTGGCAACGGTAATGCCGTATCCATACAACACTTTCGCACGGGCATACTTCCAACTCCATCTCATAAGCTCCTTCTCTCAAAACTATTTCACACTCCTCAAATTACACATAATCTTATCTCCATCTCCCAACTCGCCACTGACAACAATTGTATCATTCTATTTGACGCCTTCGGCTACAAGATTCAGGATCGGACCTCTCTACAAACAATCCTTCAAGGTCTGTGCTATGAAGGACTTTACCCCATTCTCATTCCCAAACAAGCTATGCTCTCAAAATTTACCTCAGCCGACTTTTGGCATCATTGACTCAGACATCCCCACAAAGAAATCCTCAACTCTATTTCCACACAGCAACCACATTTATGTATTCCAAAATTTATTTCATTTTGCAACTAATGTACTACATCTACATAGACTACCTTTCTCCACCTCTAGAAATCATACCTACAAATCACTAGAACTTATTCATACAGATGTATGGGGATCCTCCACACATATTTCTAATCAAGGCTTCTATTTCTATGCTATCTTTGTGGATGATACTACACGATATACTTTGGTTAATTTCATGGCCCACAAATCGGAAGTTCTCACCCACTTCATAAACCTTAACAACAAATTGAAAATCAATTCAATATACACATAAAATGCATACGACCTAACGGCGGTTGTGAATATCGGAACCTTCAATTCGACAATCACCTACTCACCCATGACGTTATCCATCAATTCTCCTCACCTTACAACAACAACAAAGCCTTAATCCCACTACGTGGGGTCGGCTACATGAATCATTTTTTCTCCATTGCGTCCTATTTAGTGGCATATTTTCATTTAGTTCTAGTAAATTAAGATCATTTTTTATACAATAAGCCCAAGTAGTGGGATCATTTCTCCTCACCTTACACATCGGAATAAAACGACCTAGCATAACATAAGCACCGCTATATCCTCGAAACCGCCAAAGCACTCATGGCCACATCCAATCTACCACCTCAATATTGGCCCGAGACTATCCTCACGGCCGTATACCTAATCAATCGCATGCCCTCTGCAAATACCCAACATCTCTCCCCATATCAACCCCTTTACAACAAATCACCTGACTAAACTCACCTGCAGAATTAGGATGTGCTTGCTTTTCATGGTTACCCCCGCACACCCGCAACAAAATAGAACAACGTTCTGCTCAAAACATTTTTCTCGGTTACTCCAATAATATCAAAGGCTACAAATTTCTTAACCACGCCAATGGTAAAATTCTCATCTCCCGACACGGCACCTTTAATGAACACTCCTATCTCTCCCAACACACACCAAAACCAAACAATCACATACAATCCAAACCTACCTCCCTTTACACTCCTTCTTACCACTATCATCCCCATATCTAACTCCACTCCCTCATCTCCAACACCAGCCGAACCAATCACCGCAAACTCCCTTCCCACATCATCTTCGGTACAACCAAAACTCCACATACTCAACCTTCTTTCCCCCCAACTCACCCAATGCTAACTCGATACAAAACGGGCTCACTAAAACCGGAATCCATCTTCAATCCACAGCATGTCGTTACACGTGATTATGAACCACTAACGTTTCAGGAAACAAAGCACTCTCCACATTGAGTACAAGCCATGCGAGAAGAGCTCACAACACTACAGAAACAAGCTGCTTAGACACTCGTCCCTCCACCAGTCGATCAACCCATTCTAGGATGCAAATGGACGTACAAGATCAAGCGCAACCTCGAAGGAAGCATCACTCGCAAAGCCCGACTGGTCGCATGCGGTTATCAACACAACATGGATCGCATTTTACTGACACCTACATTTCAGTTGAGAAACGTCCCACCATACGCCTCCTTTTAACTGTTGTTGTCCACCATGAGTAGCAGGTTATGCAACTCGACATCTCCAACGCATCTCTGTGACAAACTTCACCAGACCATCTAGAAGCAACAACCTCCCAGCCACCTCGACTCCCAACACCCCAAACATGTATGCCTCCTTCGGAAAGCCATCTATGACCTCAAACAAACTCTACATCAGTGTTTTAGTAAATTCACAGGTTATCTCCACCAACTTGGATTCCGCACAAGCCAAGCCGACTCCTCTCTATTTACACTCCACATCAATTCCACCACACTCTACCTATCACTCCATGGGGATGACATTCTTGTCACGGGTAATAACCTCAATGCCATAAACAAACTACTACGTTGAAGCATAAATTCTCCATGAAAATATTGGGTTTTGTCTCTACTTTTTTGGGCATTTCCACTATTCACACCAATCAAGGTTTATTTCTTCCTCAAACACCTTATACGTTGGAGATCCTTAACAAAGCCGGCCTAGCTGATTGCAAACCCACACCAAACCCCATACACTCCTCCAAAAACCTTCCCACCGAACTCAATCACCCCTACCCAACCCATTCCTTTACCGAGAACTCATTGGATCTCTCCAGTACCTTACAATTACGTGTCCCTACATCACCTATGCTCTCAACATTTTATCTCAACACCTCCAATAGCCCCTAAGCCTTCATTTCCACCAACTCAAGCTGCTTCTCTGCTACATCAAAGGCACCCTCAACCTAATCTTGCCCATCACACCGGGCCCCCTAACTCTTCAAACATATTCCGACTCCAGCTAGGCAGACGACCCTTCACGACTGTCGTTCTACTACAGGTCACTGCTCTTTCATAGGCAACAACCTCATCTCATGGCAAGTTAAAAAACGACAGACAGTTACACATTCTTCTGTCGAGGCCGAATATCGCACTCTATCAACCGCCACCACGGATGTCATCTGGCTTTGTCGACTTCTTCAAGATTTTAAATCCCCCACAGTTATATATTGTGATAATACATCTGCTCAGGCCATTGCACGCAACCCAATATTTCATGCCTGCACCAAGTATATTGAGATCTATTACCTTTTCGTTCAAGAGAAACTTATGTCCAAGGAAATCGACATCCACTACATTTCCACCTCCAATCAAATAGTGGACATCTTCACCAAGTCCCTTACAACACCTCGCTTTACCTTACTTCAAGACAAGCTGACACTTCGATAGAACCAAGCATTAGCTTGAGCGGGGATCATAAAGAATAACTCTCCACTCGCTTGGAAGGCACAACATCATATCTCAACCAACTTTCTATTATTAACACATCATTACCCTTTTTCTCTTACATACCTTCTACGCACTTCTTTTAGCTTTATAAATACCCATACCTAAAGCTAACACTAGTGAGGAAATTCTAGCATTATATGCATTACCTACCTGTGTCTCCTTTTTTTCTTCTCCGTTCGTTTCTTATCTGCAGCTACACGGTAAAAGCTTATAGGGACAATCCTCTGATTTCTTCTTTGTCGCCCCTTTCTTTATAATCTTGATCAGTTTGACCACATGATGTCCTTAATCAAAAGTGTTGTCAAATATCACATTTACTATATAATTGATTATGATGGTTTGTGCTATAAATCTTGATCCTCTAGATCTAACATAAACTCTAGATAGTGAAATATTTTTCCACATTGAGGAAATATCTTGAGAAGTAAAATAGATTGCGTTTGAAACTCTATACTACTTAGCATTTATTGATCTTTGGATTATTTACATGCATACCACACAATTCTTATACATTAAATATCTAACACCTAAAGTTTGAAATATATATTTATAACACTGCATGAAAAGGCGTATTTCACTTTTAAAAAATTAGTAAGAGTGGCATTTTTTATGTGATGGCAAAGATTTGAATGGTATGCATGTAAATATCAAAGTTTAGGCGTTAGATATGTAAATATATAAGAATTGTTTCTAACTTCATTTAACATTTTACATTTTCAAGGGAAATAACATAATATTTAGGCTTTCAAGTTTCACCTTCATTTTACATTTTCAAGGGAAATAACCAAATAGTTGGATGAATTGTTTCAAACTTCCATTCATATTTTGGGTAATTTAATTGAGTTTGCAGTGAATATTATCTCAAAGCAACTAGCATTATTTATTTACTTAGTTTATTATTATTATTATTATTTTGCTACAGGTCTTGACGATCTTCGTGATTGGACAAATAATATCCAGCCATTTATTCCAGTTTATGTGGCAAAGCGTGATTTTGAGGTGAGATGTAACTTTATGTAAATTGCCTTGTTATCTACCGTAAAATCCAAAGCTTTGAATCTCGTCTTTTGGTTAATCAGATTTTAGTCTTGAAGCTCCTATTTTTCTCTCTCTCTTTTTTTTTTTTACTTCAACCTTTTGGTGTTATATGCCTTGTGTTCTTTGCACAACAATCCTATGTTATTCCGATATCTGAGGGCAATTTAATCTTTGTTAGTCCAAAGGCAATTTAGTCATTTGTTATTTAATATTGTTTAATATAAATAGGCTAATATGTTTAGGGTTGTTGCATGAGATTGTGGTTGCGAGTCTTAGACTCGGGGTTTGAGAGAGATCTCGTACCTCTCAAATTGTAGGATTTGGGAGCGATCACTTATTTCTCAAATTGTAGAAGCTTATCTTATATATTCGTGTTGGGTTGTTTGAAGTTCCTACAATAAAATATTCGTTTGGCCTAATTTATGTTGAAAGAATCTTCTCGGATCGTATGATCTTATAGGAGAAAATTTACTCTTTATGGAATAAAACTCACCATTTAAGCGTGAAATTTAAAATTTTGGGAAAAATTATCTATTTGAATAAGTTGTAGACTTTTTTTTTGTTTCTTTCTATTTTCATCATACCCTCCTAATGATATTTTTGTTGTTTTTTAAAAGTGTGGTTAGCTTTGTCAGATTTTTTTCTTTTTACTTTCTGAAACTATCTATTTCATGTGCTGTTTAAATTGTATGCATGAGTTTCATGATTCCTAATACGCGCGCGCGTGTGTGTGTATGTTTGTGTGTTAATTTCTTCCTCTTTGCCTATTGGCTTTTTGTGCCTTGGATTCTTAATTTTTTGTGTGATGTTTAAATTGTGATTTTGATTGTCATGATTTTCATTGATTGAACATGCTGTTGAACTTGCCTTAGATTTTGGTGAATGTTCAAATTCATGCTATATCTGTTTTTTTGTCACATAGGACAAACTGAATGGTTGCACCTATTGCATCCAAGTTACTGCAAAGCACAATTAACAAAAAGAACAAAGTAAATTTGATTTAAAGTCATATGATTCTAAAATTTCCACAAAAGCGATGTTTTGAGTGTCATCAATAGTTCAATGTGCTGGTTACTTTCCAAACAAAAATTCAGATATTGATTTTGAGGATGGAGATGATAACATAAATTAATAGGGGGCATTTACATACATACCGCTAAATTCATATTTATTTACATATCTAACACCTAAGCGTTGCTTTTTACATTTATAGCACCCAAATTTTTCATATCACATCAAATATATATCACTTTTTTAACTTTTAAAAAGTGAAATACACCTTTTCATGCATAGGTAAGATGCCATGTATGTAAAAATTGAAGTTTAGGTGTTAAATATGTAAATACATAGAATATGAGTGGCAGGTATATAAATCTTTCAATTATTGAACGTTAGATGACTGAAGATAATATATGCTACATCTAAAAGCAAATATAATTTAGTTTTAATTATTTTGAAAAATCTAATACTTATGAATATAAAATTTGTGGAAGAAGTAACTAGTTGAATGTGTTACAATCTAATATTTATGCTTATAAAATCTAATAATTATTGCGAAGATATTTGAAGGTTTTAATAAAGTATTATTTAACTAGAAAAGTTTTCTTATGATGATCTTTTTGATGAATTAACAACACCTAGAAAAATATCAAATGTTTCTGATTTAATTTTTATATAGTCTTTGCTTAACCTTTAGCATTATATGATGAATATAGTTGAATGTGTTGAACTTAGAAAACAGCCAAATGGTTATTAGAAGAAAGGATTTATGTAGTCCAATTATTACTTCTAGAAATAGATGAAAGATGGCCATGTGTTTAGAATCAACTAGTTAATTAAATTATTATCATTTATCAAATTTTATTCATAGATTGGTCAATATACTTAGCATTATTATTTGTTTGGGGCATTTACATAACTACCACCCAATTCCTTGGTATTTACATCTAAAAGCTAAAGTTACTTTTTACATTTATACAGCTAAAATCTTTCATATCACATAAAAAATACCACGATTTTGACTTATAAAAAGTGAAAAACATCTTTTCATGCATAGGAAATGTGGAAATATGAGAAGAGTCATCTCTCTCTCTCTCTCTCTCTCTCTCTCTCTCTCGTGTGAGAAAAGTCATGAAGCTGTTGAAAATCTAGAATCAAGTAGTTGAAGAGGAAGTTCGAGCACTAAAGCATAATGATACATGGATTCTTACTAAATTTCATTCGGATAAGAGAAATGTTGGATGCAAATGGGTTTTCAACATCAAATACAAAGCTAATAGAGGTATTAAGAGATTTAAAGCCATACTTATTACAAAAAATTTCACTCAAACATATGAGATTGACTATTAGAAGGCCTTCACACCCGTTGTCTCTCTTAACACTATAAGAACTCTCCTTTTAGTACTATATAACAAGGAATGGGGGCTACATCTTTGACATAAAAAATGCTTTCTTGAATGGGGATCTGGAAGAAGAAGTGTATATAGAGATACCACTAGGACTTGAGAATAGTTCTAACAAACACCTAGTATGCAAACTTAGGAATTTTATCTATTAGTATAAATAATCATCACGAGCGTGGTTTGAAAGGTTTGCTAAAACTATGAGCTCTAATGGGTATTCTCAAAGTTAATTTGATCATATTTTGTTTGTAAAACATACTTGAGGTGGTAAGATTGTTGCGGTGAGAGTATATGTGAATCATATGATTCTTATTGGTAATGTTGAGAGATAAATTATTAAGATTAAAGAAGCGCTTGCCAAGGAGTTTGAAATCAAGAACTTAGGAACCATGAGATATTTTTTAGGTATTGAGGTACCAAAGGAAATACATCCAAAATCTACTAAAAGAGACAATGAGAATTGAATGTAAGTTTGTTGATGCTCCAATGTATCTCACCCAGAAGTCAAAGAGGGGTGAAGAAAGTATCTTTGTGGATAAGGGAACATATTAAATATTGGTAGGAAAGCTCATATAGTTGTCACATATGAGACCAAATATTGTATACTCTGTCAGTATTGTAAGCCAACACATAAATAGCCTAAATCAATAGCATTTGGAAATGGTGTACAAAATTCTGAGATTTCTCAGGAAGACTTTTGGTTATGAAATAATTTAACAAGAACAGAGAGGTGGAAGTCTACATTAATGCTAGTTGAGTTGTGGAGCTGACAGAAGGTCCACCACAAGTTAGTTCTTTTATGTATGGGAAAATCGGGTGACATGAAGAGGTGAGAAACAAGCGGTTGTTTTTAAAAGCAGTGCATCATAATCAATACAGGACACTCGCCTTGGGAATATGTGAAGGGATCTTGATTTAAAAATTATCGAGGGAACTAAGATGTACGTTCAATAGGCCTATACAGATGTTTACGATAGTCAAGCAACTATCATTATTGCCAAGAATTTTGTGCATCATGACAAGACTAAACATATTGAAATTGATAGACTGAAAAGGTTAATGAGAGAATTATACAGCTAAGTTACATCCCTGACACACCAACAAGTTGTTGATATTTTTGTCGAAGCTCTTTCTTTAAATACCCTCTCAGTATTCAGTATCATGCTTGGTCTACAATATTTACGACCCAACTTGAGGGGGGGAGTGTGGAAATCTGAGAAGATCCGACTCTCTCTCTCTCTTTCTCGCTTGTGTCGGCTGGTCGACCACTTTCAAATCCTGGAAGATTTTATTGGGACAACTTAGGAAACTCATGATTAATTTATTCCCTTTCTATTCTTTGTTATTTTATTTTTGGTTTCATAATTATTTCTTTTCCTAATTTAGGTTAGATATATTTGATAAGTTCGTAAATTATGAGGGATTATTTTACTATATATATATGTACCTTAAATTTGAATAATAAAAAATTAAGGATCATTCTTCTCCAAATATGTATTCTACATATATGGCGGCGTGTATGTTAAAATTAAAGTGTAGGTATTAGATATATAAATACCTAGGAATTTGGATATATAAATACATACGAATTGAGTCGTATGTATGTAAATCTAATTGTTTTGTATTATTTTTACATAATGATTCAAGGGCGGTTATCATCAAGCACAACATTTCTCAATATATTACTTCATCATGTACTTTAAGCAAACCACAAATTTGAACCTATCATTACACTATCAATATATCACTTCATCATGTATTAGATATTTGATTTTTTTTAAAATCATTTTAATCTATTTTTGAAAAAAAATAATAAAATCCTTAAAAAAAATATAGGAAGCAAACATGTTTTTAAAATAAAAGCAAAAATGAAAATAGAAACAAAAATAAAAGTGATACCAAACAAGCCCATACTATCTTTGTAACCTAATATATGCTCTGTTTTCTTTTGGCTTTGAAGTATAACGGTCGTTTAATTGGCTCCAGGTGATGAAAATGACTCATTACTACTTGGTGGATACAAGTGTTGTTTCAGAAGGTGCTGCAGTCTCAGAGTTGCAATTTAACATAATAAAAGAAGAGCCATTTGTTGTACATAATCTCAAGGTTGGTTGGCAGTTACATATGAATATAAGAGAAGAATTCACTATATCAATCAAAAAAAAAAAAAAAGAATTATACTTGCAGAGTGATGGCTCTCATGACAAGCCTTAATCACATTATATATATGTGGCCATTTACACACATACCGCCCAATTCTTATTTATTTACATATCTAATCTAAGCTTTGCTTTTTTGCATTTATATCATCCAAATCTTTTGCATTTATTGAAAGAAGCAAAAAATTTGACAGTACAACCAATTTGATTCTGGTTTCATGAGTTGAGGGATTAAATTAAGGAAGATTTATAGACATCCCACTCAATTCTTATGTATTTACATATATGCCGCCTTACCTATGCATAAAAAGGTGTGTTTCGCTTTTAAAAGTTAAAATATTGGTTATTTTGTTGTGGTGTGAAAGTTTAAGTTGTTATAAATGTAAAAAAGCAAAGTTTTGGTGTATGGATATGTAAATACATAGGAATTAGGAGTTTGGGGAGCATTTTTCAAGCTATTTTCTTTCTTTAGTTCCATTTTAGCATCTGCTCTGTGCGCGATTGATTTAGATAACCCCTTTGCCCGTTTGGCACGGCCGAGGATATCGTTCGCTTGGTTTTCGATTCGGCAATATCTGCTACATAAGGCGAGTATTATCTCTCCTCTTTGTCTCTTTAAATATGGCTCTACAAAGCCTAAACATTGCTTTTGTAAATGCAGTGACGTGAGTGAGATACCTCAAGAAACATATTTGCTTCTCAAAGACTGTGACTTACTTATTCTGGTTCAATCTTCACTAGGATTAAATCCTTTCATATTTTGCAATTTAGGCATTTACATACATACCACACAATTCTTATGTATTTTCATACTAAACTCCTAAATATTCATATTTACAACCGTCGCTACTTCTTTTAAATGAAATACTCATTTTCATGCATAGTTTTATGACAGCAAGATGTTATAAGTGTAAATATCAAACGTTAGGAGTTATATATGTAAATACATAAAAATTGTGTGGTATTTATGTAAACTTTTCTTTGCAATTTTGTCCTCGAGTGGATCAGTTCTGATGCTTATTCTTTATGTTCAGGACATGCTACGACCGGATCGTTCTTCCTCGACGCATTTTGGATTGCCCAGAGTATGTAAATGTTGTGCTGCTTGATCCTTTTCCTTGAAATATTTATGTTGCAGATTTTAGCAGCTTGTCTGGTTTTGTAAATCTATTATGTTGTCGACCAGGCTTTGGAAGAGGTTCGAAAAATCCAACCGAAAAGAACTCTCTTTACTGGTACGTTTACTGTTTTACATTTTTACCGCGCAAAATTTTCATATCACATAAAAAAATATTACTATTTTAACTTTTAAATAGTGAAATACACCTTTTCACGCATTAAAAAATATTACATCTGGACTCCGCATGGAAATTAGTCAAATTACACCGTGAGGTGATCGGCCCGGTAACACAAGGAAATTTTCCCCTCGTGTTATTTAGGTGTTATTGTGTGTTATTCATGTGTTATTATGTGTTATTCAAGTATTATTGATGTATTATTGTGTTATTATAATACCGAAAATATTTTCATAATACAATAACACCTGAAGAATACGGAATAACACGAGGNCTGGCAGCTGCTATACTATCCACAATATGAAATACCATACTATCTTATGTCGTGAATATCGAGAGCTGCAGGTAGATTTGGACCACACTGGAGAAACGTCTACAAGCCACCAACATATCCAAGGTCATACAGCTAAAAAACGAGCTATACAATGTATCCATGAAGACTCAAATCATGGCACAATATTTGACACAAATCAAAGTCATAGTGGACAACATAACCGTCACCGGCCTACCAAGCGTTCAAAACTGTTATCCTAACTTCTCTCACCCTTATCAGCCTTGAGGACCTCTACTCCCTCAACAACAATGAAATGAATGCATCCAATGAAAAAAACACTAATCCACTGTCATCAGAATCTCATATGGTTCTCTATTCCTAACGAGGACGCGACCGCATCTACTACATAGGATGAGGAAGGAATACCAACCCATTAAAAAAACCACCCGATCAACACCACCAACAAAAACAACACTCCGCCGCATCAAGTACCTGTCAAATCTGCTACAAAAAGGGCCATCTCACATCTCACTGTTGGCACCGATTCAATATGAACTATCAACCTACCAAGCCCAAGGAACACTGTGCTCTTCTTGTTACTACATCTAATCAAAACCAGGATTGGTACTTAGATATCGGTGCTTCCAACCACCTCATCACTGATTTCAACGCACTTCACCAAGCCGAGCAATATCGTGGCCACGATCAAGTCTTCGTTGGCAACGGTGATGCCGTACCCATACAACACTTTGGCACGGGCATACTTCCAACTCCATATTGTAAGCTCCTTCTCTCAAAACTATTTCACACTCCTCAAATTACACATAATCTTATCTCCATCTCCCAACTCGCCACTGACAACAATTGTATCATTCTATTTGACACCTCCGGCTACAAGATTCAGGATCGAACCTCTCGATAAACAATCCTTCAAGGCCTATGTTGTGAAGGACTTTACCCCGTTCTCATTCCCAAACAAGCTATGCTCTCAAAATTCACCTCAGTCGACTTTTGGCATCATTGACTCAAACATCCCCACAAAGAAATCCTCAACTCTATTTCCACACAGCAACACATTTATGTATTCCAAAATCTATTTCATTTTGCAACTAATGTACTACATCTACATAGACTACCTTTCACCCCCTCTAGAAATCATACCTACAAATCACTAGGACTTATTCATACAGATGTATGGGGACTCTCCACACATATTTCTAATCAAGGCTTCTATTTCTATGCTATCTTTGTGGATGATGCTACACGCTATACTTGGGTTAATTTCATGGCCCACAAATCGGAAGTTCTCACCCACTTCATAAACTTTAACAATAAATTGAAAATCAATTCAATATACACATAAAATGCATACGATCCGACGGTGGCTGTGAATACCGGAACCTTCATTTATCCATCAATTCTCCTTACCTTACAACAACAACAAAGCCTTAATCCCACTATATGGGGTCAGCTACATGAATCAACTCCATTGCGTCCTATTTAGTGTTATATTTTCATTTAGTTCTAGTAAATTAAGATCATTTTTTATATAATAAGCCCAAGTAGTGGGATCATCTTTTCTCACCTTACACACTGGAATAAAACGGCCTAGCAGAACATAAGCACCGCTATATCCTCGAAGCCGCCAAAGCACTCATGGCCACATCGAATCTACCATCTCAATATTGGCCCGACACTATCCTCACGGCCGTATACCTAATCAATCGCATGCCCTCTGCAAATACTCAACATCTCTTCCCATATCAACCCCTTTACAACAAATCACTTGACTAAACTCACCTTCATAATTATGGATGTGCTTGCTTTTCATGGTTACCCCCGCACACCCACAACAAAATAGAACAACGTTCGGCTTAAAACATTTTTCTCAGTTACTCCAATAGTATCAAAGGCTACAAATTTCTTAACCACGCCAATGGTAAAATTCTCATCTCCCGACAAAACACCTTTAATGAACACTCCTATCTCTCCCAACACACACCAAAACACTGCCAACCTATCACATACAATCCAAACCCACCTCCCTTTACACTCCTTCCTACCACTATCATCCCCATATCTAACTCCACTCCCTCATCTCCAACACCAGTCGAACCAATCACCGCAAACTCCTTTCCCACATCATCTTCGGTACAACCAAAACTTCACATACTCAACCTTCTTTCCCCCCAACTCACCCAATGCTAACTCAATACAAAACAGGCTCACTAAAACCATAATCCATCTTCAATCCACAGCATGTCGTTACACGCGATTATGAACCACTAACGTTTCAGGAAGAAAAGCACTCTCCACATTGGGTACAAGCCATGCAAGAAGAGCTCACAACACTACAGAAACAAGCTTCTTAGACACTCATCCCTCCACCAGTCGATCAACCCATCCTAGGATGCAAATGGATGTATAAGATCAAGCGCAACCCCGAAGGAAGCATCACTCGCAAAGCCCGACTGGTCGCATGCGGTTATTAGCACAACATGGATTGCATTTCACTGACACCTACATTTCAGTTGAGAAACTTCCCACCATACGCCTCTTTTTAATCATTGTTGTCCACCATGAGTAGCAGATTATGCAACTCGACATCTCCAACGCATTCTTCGTGACGAACTCCACCAGACCATCTAGAAGCAACAACCTCCAAGCCACCTCGACTCTCAACACCCCAAACATGAATGCCTCCTTCAGAAAGCCATCTATGATCTCAAACAAACTCCACATTAGTGTTTTAGTACATTCACAGGTTATCTCCACCAACTTGGATTCCGCACAAGCCAAGTCGACTCCTCTCTATTTGCACTCCACATTAATTCCACCACACTCTACCTATCACTCCACGGGGATGACATTCTTGTCACGGGTAATAACCTCAACGCCATAAAAAAACTACTACGCTGAAGCATAAATTCTCCATGAAAATATTGGGTTTCGTCTCTACTTTTCTGGGCATTTCCACTATTCACACCAATCAAGGTTTATTTCTTCCTCAAACACCTTATGCGTTGGAGATCCTTAACAAAGCAGGCCTAGCTGATTGCAAACCCACACCAAACCCCATACACTCCTCCAAAAACCTTCCCACCGAACTCAATCACCCCTACCCCAACCCATTCCTTTACCGATAACTCATTGGATCTCTCCAGTACCTAACAATTACGTGTCCTTACATCACCTATGCTCTCAACATTTTATCTCAACACCTCCAACAGCCCCTAAGCCTTCATTTCCACCAACTCAAGCTGCTTCTCTGCTACATCAAAGGTACCCTCGACCTAGTCTTGCCCATCACACTGGGCCCCCTAACTCTTCAAACATATTCCAACTCTAGCTAGGCAGACGACCCTTCACGACCACCGTTCTACTACAGGTCACTGCTCTTTCATAGGCAACAACCTCATCTCATGGCAATTTAAAAAACGACCAACAGTTGCACATTCTTCTGAGGCCGAATATCACACTCTCTCAACCGCCATCACGGATGTCATCTGGCTTTGTCGACTTCTCCAAGATTTTAAATCCCCCACAGTTATATATTGTGATAGTACATCCGCTCAGGCCATTGCACGCAACCCAATATTTCATGCCCACACCAAGTATATTGAGATCGATTACCTTTTCGTTCAAGAGAAACTTATGTCCAAGGAGATCAACATCCACTACATTTCCACCTCCAATCAAGTAGTGGACATCTTCACCAAGTCGCTTACAACACCCCGCTTCACCTTACTTCGAGACAAGCTGACACTTCGACAGAACCAAGCATCAGCTTGAGCAGGGATCATAAAGAATAACTCTCCACTCGCTTGGAAGGCACAACATCATATCTCAACCAACTTTCAATTATTAACACATCATTACCCTTTTTCTCTTACATACCTTATACGCACTTCTTTTAGCTTTATAAATGCCCATACCTAAAGTTAACACTAGTAAGGAAATTCTAGCATTATCTGCATTACCTACCTGTGTCTCCTTTTTTTCTTCTCTGTTCGTTTCTTATCTGCAGCTACACGGTAAAAGCTTATAGGGACAATCCTCTGATTTCTTCTTTGTCGCCCCTTTCTTTATAATCTTGATCAGTTTGACCACTTGATGTCCTTAATCAAAAGTGTTGTCAAATATCACATTTATTATATAATTAATTATGATGGCTTGTGATATAAATCTTGATCCTCTAGATCTAATATAAACTCTAGATAGTCAAATATTTTTCTACATTGAGGAAATATCTTGAGAAGTAAAATAGATTGCGTTTGAAACTCTATACCACTTAACATTTATTGATCTTTGGATTATTTACATGCATACCACACAATTCTTATACATTAAATATCTAACACCTAAAGTTTGAAATATATATTTATAACACTGCATGAAAAGGCGTATTTCACTTTTAAAAAATTAGTAACAGTGGCATTTTTTATGTAATGTCAAAGATTTGAATGGTATGCATGTAAATATCAAAGTTTAGGCATTAGATATGTAAATATATAAGAATTGTTTCTAACTTCATTTAACATTTTACATTTTCAAGGGAAATAACATAATATTTAGGCTTTCAAGTTTCACCTTCATTTTACATTTTCAAGGGAAATAACCAAATAGTTGGATGAATTGTTTCAAACTTCCATTCATATTTTGGGTAATTTAATTGAGTTTGCAGTGAATATTATCTCAAAGCAACTAGCATTATTTATTTACTTAGTTGTTTATTATTATTATTATTATTATTATTATTATTATTATTTTGCTACAGGACTTGACGATCTTCGTGATTGGACAAATAATATCCAGCCATTTATTCCAGTTTATGTGGCAAAGCGTGATTTTGAGGTGAGATGTAACTTTATGTAAATTGCCTTGTTATCTACCGTAAAATCCAAAGCTTTGAATCTCGTCTTTTGGTTAATCATATTTTAGTCTTCAAGCTCCTATTTTTCTTTTTTCTTTTTTACTTCAACCTTTTTGTGATATATGCCTTATGTTCTTTTGCACAACAATCCTATGTTATGCCGATATCTGAGGGTAATTTAATCTTTGTTAGTACAAAGGCAATTTAGTCATTCATCATTTAATATTGTTCAGTATAAATAGGCTAATATGTTTAGAGTTAGGGTTTGCATGAGATTGTGGTTGCGAGTCTTAGGCTCGGGGTTTGAGAGAGATCTCCTACCTCTCAAATTGTAGGATTTGGGAGAGATCACTTATTTCTCAAATTGTAGGAGCTTATCTTATGTATCCGTGTTGGGTTTTTTGAAGTTCCTACAATAAAATATTCGTTTGCCCTAATTTATGTCGAAAGAATCTTCTCGGATCGTATGATCTTATAGGAGAAAATTTACTCTTTATGGAATAAAACTCACTATTTAAGTGTGAAATTTTAAATTTTGGGAAAAATTATCTATTTAAATAAGTTGTAGGCTTTTTTTTTTGTTTCTTTCTATTTTCATCATACCCTCCTAATGATATTTTTGTTGTTTGTTAAAAGTGTGGTTAACTTTGTCAGATTTTTTCTTTTTACTTTCTGAAACTATCTATTCATGTGCTGTTTAAATTGTATGCATGAGTTTCATGATTCCTAACACGTGTGTGTGTGTGTGTGTGTGTGTGTGTGTGTGTGTGTGTTAATTTCTTCCTCTTTGCCTATTGGCTTTTTGTGCCTTGGATTCTTAATTTTTTGTGTGATGTTTAAATTGTGATTTTGATTGTCATGATTTTCATTGATTGAACATGCTTTTGAACTTGCCTTAGATTTTGGTGAATGTTAAAGTTCATGCTATATCTGTTTTTTTGTCACATAGGACAAACTTGAATGGTTGCACCTATTGCATCTAAGTTACTGCAAAGCACAATTAACTAAAAGAACAAGGTAAATTTCATTTAAAGTCATATGATTCTAAAATTTCCACAAAAGCGTGTTTTGAGTGTCATCAATAGTTCAATGTGTTGGTTACTTTCCGAACAAAAATTTAGATATTGATTTTGTGGATGAAGATGATAACATAAATTAATAGGGGGCATTTACATACATACCGCTAAATTCATATTTATTTACATATCTAACACCTACGTGTTGCTTTTTACATTTATAGCACCCAAAATTTTCATATCACATCAAATATATCACTTTTTTAACTTTTAAAAAGTGAAATACACCTTTTCATGCATAGGTAAGATGCCATGTATGTAAAAATTGAAGTTTGGGTGTTAAATATGTAAATACATAGAATATGAGTGGCAGGTATATAAATCTTTCAATTAATAAAAGGATATCATATAAAAGTTGCACGTTAGATGACTGAAGATAATATATGCTACATCTAAAAGCAAATATAATTTAGTTTTAATTATTTTGAAAAATCTAATACTTATGAATATAAAATTTGTGGAAGAAGTAACTAGTTGAATGTGTTTCAATCTAATATTTATGCTTATAAAATTTTGTCATGAAATTTTAGTTCAAATGATTAATTAAATCAACATTTATTGCAAAAGCACAGCATGTTTCTCACATTTGATAAAATAGATAGATACCTTTAAGAAAGCCCACGGTTTAAGAGGAAACTTGAGTTTTACTCTCATTAAATTAAAAAAAAAATTATTGGGGCAATTACAAAATAATTTCGATTTAGAAATCAAGCACTTTTTTTCAATTGTTTTTAAATTTTTGCTAAAATATCAAATTTCATGACAAAACCCTAACTTATATATGATTTCATTTTTATCAAATTATCAATGTTTTAATCAAAGTACTTCGTAAATGTATCAATGATTTCGTAGTTTAAAAAAATCACTTGAGTGCTTCTGGTGCTCTATTTGTAATAGATGGTAAGAAATAAATATAATAAACAAATTTATCAATAAATAGGATATTTTGCATATAAGTAAAAAAAATAAGACGTTGACTTTTAATGTTTAACGTCTATTCTAAATTTAAAATAATGTAAATAAATATCTATATATATATACATCACAACTGTCAGCATAAATTTTATAGCATTAGAAAGGCCAAGACGACAACCAGACAATCAAAGAGCCCTACCACCCTTCTGTCAACAATGTGATTAAGAATCGATCGAGACATCATTGTGAGAGATTCAAAAGACAGACCACGTTGACAGTCTCAACTGATGGGGGCACAAGAGAGAATCTTTGATCATGGCTAAGCGATCGACTTGCCTTTATCATGAAGGACGAGATTGACACTCAACCGGGTGCTACAGCCGACCAACTCATGGCGCGATCAATACTTAGTCGGCCGAATTCAAGCAAGTGGCACATCAGTTACCTCCATGTTGAAACTCAAATTGCAATACATATATGAAAATAAATCCATACGATTCATCATAACATCAATTATATTAAGTGAGGATTCCATAATTGCTCGTTCCTTTATGTAATTGTACAAAGCACATATCTATAAATATGAGATAAAAATACGAATGCAAGGACTTTTCACCTACTTTCTCTACAAAAAACTCCTGACTTGCTATATTCTCTTTCTTTCTTCTTTCACTCAATCTTAGAATCTCGGGACATGTTCACAAAAGACAATTTAGAATCAAACACTATATTAATCCTTTTACGCAAGAAAAAAGAAAGATTTACAAAGATAACACTCATTTCGTAAGCATTTTTATATATCTAACACCAAAAGTTATTTTTTACATACATACCAAAAAAGGATGTATTTTATTTTTTAAATTAAAAAATGACAATGCTTTTAATGTGATACGTATAAATGCAAAAATAATAAAAAATAGGTGTTAGATCTGTAGATAAAAGGAATTAGGTCNATATATATATATATATATATATATATATATATACACCACAACTGTCAGCATAAATTTTAAAGCATTTGAACGGCCAAGATGACAGCCAGACAATCAAGGAGCCCTACCACCCTTCTGTCAACCATGTGACTCCGGAAATCCTCTATTGAGAGTATATGTGAATGATATGATTCTTATTGGTAATGTTGAGAGAGAAATTATTAAGATTAAAGAAGCGCTTGCCACGGAGTTTGAAATCAAGAACTTATGAACCATGAGATATTTTTTAGGTATTGAGGTACCAAAGGAAATACATCCAAAATCTACTAAAAGAGACAATGAGGATTGAATGTAAGTCTGCTGATGCTCCAATGTATCTCACCCAGAAGTCAAATAGGGGAGAAGAAAGTATCTTTGTGGATAAGGGAACATATTAAATATTGGTAGGAAAGCTCATCTAGTTGTCACATATGAGACCAAATATTGCATGCTCTGTCAGTATTGTGAGCCAACACATAAATAGCCTAAATCAATAGCATTTATAAATGGTGTACAAAATTCTGAGATTTCTCAGGAAGACTTTTGGTTATGAAATAATTTTTAAAAAAGCCAAGAACAGAGAGGTGGAAGTCTACATTGATGCTAATTGGGTTGTGGAATTGACAGCAAGTCCACCACAAGTTACTTCTTCTATGTATAGGAAAATCTGGTGAGATGGAGGAGTAAGAAACAAGTGGTTGTTTTTAAAAGCAGTGCATCATAATCAGTACAGGACACTCGCCTTGGGAATTTGTAAAGGGATCTTGATTTAAAAATTATCAAGGGAACTAAGATGTACGTTCAATAGGCCTATACAAATGTTTACGATAGTCAAACAACTATCATTATTGTCAAGAATTTTGTGCATCATGACAAGACTAAACATATTGAAATTGATAGACAAAAGTTAATGAGAGAATTATACAGCTAAGCTACATCCCGACACACTAACAAGTTGTTGATATTTTTGTCAAAGCTGTTTCTTTAAGTACCCTCTCAGTATTCAGTATCATGCTTGGTCTACAACATTTACGACCCAACTTGAGGGGGGAGTGGAAATCTGAGAAGATCCGACTCTCTCTCTCTTTCTCTCTTGTGTGGGCCGGCCGGCCACTTTCAAATCCTGGAAGATTTTATTGGGACAACTTAGGAAACTCATGATTAATTTATTCCCTTTTTATTCTTTGTTATTTTATTTTTTGTTTCATAATTATTTTTTTTCCTACTTTAGGTTGGCTATATTTGATAAGTTCGTAAATTATGAGGGATTATTTTACTATATATATATACCTTAAATTTGAATAATAAAAAATTAAGGATTATTCTTCTCCAAATATGTATTCTACAGATATGGTGGCGTGTATGTAAAAATTAAAGTCTAGGTATTAGATATATAAATACCTAGGAATTTAGATATATAAATACATACGAATCGAGTTGTATGTATGTAAATCTAATTGTTTTGTATTATCTTTACATAATGATTCAATGGCGGTTATCATCAAGCACAACATTTCTCAATATATTACTTCATCATGTACTTTAAGCTAACCACAAATTTGAACTTATCATTACACGTTCTTTTGCCAATAAATGGCCTATATCATTCGTGCATCACAACACAACCGAAAAATCTATAGGCACTCTTTGGGATCATTTCTTATTTTTACTTTTTCTTTTTAATATTTTATTTTATTTTTTGTTTATAATTTTATTTGTAATAAAACATATTTGATATGCTATAACATGTCTAGTTGTTTTAAAAACACTCAATAACTTTTAGATATTTGATTTTTTTTTTAAATCATTTTAATTTATNTCTTTTTAATATTTTATTTTATTTTTTGTTTATAATTTTATTTGTAATAAAACATATTTGATATGCTATAACGTGTCCAGTTGTTTTAAAAACACTCAATAACTTTTAGATATTTGATTTTTTTTTTAAAATCATTTTAATTTACTTTTGAAAAAAAATAATAAAATCATTCAAAAAAATATTGGAAGCAAACATGTTTTTAAAATAAAAATAAAAATGAAAATAGAAACAAAAATAAAAGTGATACCAAACAAGCCANTATATGTGGCCATTTACACACATACCGCCCAATTCTTATTTATTTACATATCTAATCTAAGCTTTGCTTTTTGCATGTATATCATCCAAATCTTTTGCATTTATTGAAAGAAGCAACAAATTTGACAGTACAACCAATTTGATTCTGATTTCATGAGTTAAGGGATTAAAGTAAGGAAGATTTATATACATCCCACTCAATTCTTATGTATTTACTTATATGCCGCCTTACCTATGCATAAAAAGGTGTAAATAGNTCACTATATCAATCAAAAAAAAAAAAAAAGAATTATACATAGAGAGTGATGGCTCTCATAACAAGCCTTAATCACATTATGTATATGTGGACATTTACACACATAACGCCCAATTCTTATTTATTTACATATCTAATATAAGCTTTGCTTTTTGCATTTATATCATCCAAATCTTTTGCATTTATTGAAAGAAGCAACAAATTTGACAGTACAACCAATTTGATTCTGATTTCATGAGTTAAGGGATTAAATTAAGGAAGATTTATATACATCCCACTCAATTCTTATGTATTTACATGTATACCTCGTTACGTACGCATAAAAAGGTGTATTTCGCTTTTAAAAGTTAAAATAGTGGTTATTTTGTTGTGGTGTGAAAGTTTAAGTTGTTATAGATGTAAAAAAGCAAAGTTTTGGTGTATGGATATGTAAATACGTAGGAATTAGGAGTTTGGGGAGCATTTTTCAAGCTATTTTCTTTCTTAAGTTCCATTTTATCATCTGCTCTGTGCGCGATTGATANGTATGGATATGTAAATACATAGGAATTAGGAGTTTGGGGAGCATTTTTCAAGCTATTTTCTTTCTTTAGTTCTATTTTATCATCTGCTATGTGTGCGATTGATTTAGATAACCCCTTTGCCCGTCTGGCACGGCCGAGGATATCGTTCGCTTGGTTTTCGATTCGGCGATATCTGCTACGTAAGGCGAGTATCATCTCTCCTCTGTCTCTTTAAATATGGCTCTACAAAGCCTAAACATTGCTTCTGTAAATGCAGTGATGTGAGTGAGATACCTCAAGAAACATATTTGCTTCTCAGAGACTGTGACTTACTTATTCTGGTTCAATCTTCACTAGGATTAAATCCTTTCATATTTTGCAATTGAGGCATTTACATNACCTCAAGAAACATATTTGCTTCTCAGAGACTGTGACTTACTTATTCTGGTTCAATCTTCACTTGGATTAAAATCCTTTCATATTTTGCAATTGAGGCAATTACAGACATGCCACACAATTCTTATGTATTTTCATACTAAACACCTAAATATTCATATTTACAACCGTCGCTACATTTTTTAAAATGAAATACTCATTTTCATGCATAGTTTTATGACACCAACACGTTATAAGTGTATATATCAAACGTTAGGAGTCATATATGTAAATACATAAAAATTTTGTGGTATTTATGTAAACTTTCCTTTGCAATTTTGTCCTCGAGTCGATCACTTCTGATGCTTATTCTTTATGTTCAGGACATGCTACGACCGGATCGTTCTTCCTCGACGCATTTCGGATTGCCCAGAGTATGTAAATGTTGTGCTGCTTGATCCTTTTCCTCGAAACATTCATGTTGCAGATTTTAGCAGCTTGTCTGGTTTTGTAAATCTATCATGTTGTCGAGCAGGCTTTGGAAGAGGTTCGAAAAATCCGACCGAAAAGAACTCTCTTTACCGGTATGTTTACTTTTTTACATTTATACCGCTCAAAATTTTCATATCACATAAAAAATATTACTATTTTAACTTTTAAATAGTGAAATACACCTTTTCACGCATGAAAAAATATTACATCAGGACTCCGCATGTAGAGTAGCATGCAGAGTCCAATGAAATTACGCCGTGAGGTGATCGGCCCGGTAACACCAGAGAATATTTCCCTCGTGTTATTCAGGTGTTATTGTGTATTATTCAAATGTTATTGATGTGTTATTGTGTTATTATAACACCGAAAATATTCTCATAACACAATAACACCTGAATAATATATAATAACACCTGAAGAACACAGAATAACACGAGGGGAATGTTCCTTTGTGTTACCTCGTGTTGTTCAGGTGTTATTGTGTGTTATTAAAGTATTATTGATGTGTTATTGTGTTATTATAACACCAGAAATATTTTCCTCGTGTTATTCAGATGTTATTGTGTGTTATTCAAATGTTATTGATGTGTTATTGTGTTATTATAACACCGAAAATATTCCCAGAACACAATAACACCTGAATAACATACAATAACACCTGAAGAACACGGAATAATACGAGGGGAATATTCCTTTGTGTTACCTCGTGTTATTCAGGTGTTATTGTGTGTTATTCGAGTATTGTTGATGTGTTATTGTGTTATTATAACACCGGAAATATTCTCAGAACACAATAACACCTGAATAACATACAATAACACTTGAAGAACACGGAATAACACGATGGGAATATTCTTTTGTGTTACTTTGTGTTATTCAGGTGTTATTGTGTATTATTCAAGTATTATTGATGTGTTATTGTGTTATTATAACACCGAAAATATTCTCAGAACACAATAACACCTGAATAATATACAATAACACCTGAAGAACACGGAATAACACGAGGGAAATATTCCTTTGTGTTACCTCGTGTTATTCAGGTGTTATTGTGTGTTGTTCGAGTATTATTGATGTGTTATTGTGTTATTATAACACCGAAAATATTTTCAGAACACAATAACACCTGAATAACATACAATAACACATGAAAAACACATAATAACACGAGGGGAATATTCCTTTATATTACCGGGCCGATCACCTCACGGCATAATTTCATTGGACTCCGCACGTAACTCTACGTGCACGTAACTCTACATGCGATGTAATATTTTTTTTCCAGTAACATCAGCTTAGTTGTAATGAAATGTGTTTCCTGCATATATTTTGAAATTATAGAATTAAATATAAAAAAAAGGTGTTAAATAAGTAAAAATATAAGTATTCAGTGGTATATGTGTAAATCCCCCTAATTTGAATCTAATTATTTAAAAAAAATAAATCTAATTAGAGAAAAAAAAAAGAATAATTTTGA
The DNA here is from genome assembly GCA_002079205.1 of Phalaenopsis hybrid cultivar. Taxonomy (NCBI): domain Eukaryota; kingdom Viridiplantae; phylum Streptophyta; class Magnoliopsida; order Asparagales; family Orchidaceae; genus Phalaenopsis; species Phalaenopsis hybrid cultivar. Next base: position 1,245 of record JXCR01124050.1, on the reverse strand, counting down.
TTTTATTTTTATTATTTAAGCAGGCATGATGCATCTAATGGATCATGAAAAAGTGAGCGAAGATCTTGCAAAACTGAAGGAATTGGAGGGCCTTGATTTGCAGTTGAGTTATGATGGTCTGAGTGTACCTGTTAATTTATAAATTCTTTGAATATTTTTGCTCTGCGTTGAATTTTTTTATTTTTTTAATTATTCTTTTGCTATTTTTTTGGCATTTACATACACACCACACACAGTTGTGTATTTACATATCTAACACCAAAACTTTCATATTTACCCACTTAAATCTTTGATATCACGACGACAAAAGCACCTGTGCTACTTTTAGTTTAAAGTGAAATTCATCTTTTCATGCATAGTGTTATGACACTCGAGTGTTATAAATGTAAATATGAAAGTTTAGGCGTTTGATATGTAAATGTATAAGAATTGTGTGGTATATATGTAAATTTCCTTTTTTTTATATCTTTTTTTAATAAATTCTGTCATTGTTTTCTTAATCAATTTTCAATTTTAAAGCATTATTTTGTGTGATTTTATGAGCATTTGAACCATTTTTAAAGTTCAAGAGAACTAGAGTTTTGCCCGCAAAATGATTAGTACATGGAAAATATATATTGTTTATTTATTTATTTATTTATTTTGTAAGATGGTGGTGAGCTGCAATGATTTATGTTTCGGCGTGTAATGGAGAAACATAAAATTAAGTCAATTGTCGTTGATATGAGTATGCTCAGGTGAATGAGTTGTTTTGCATTTAGAGACAAAATACGAAACAAATATATCCATGAAAGAGTTCGAATAGTTTAAGTGGCAATCGTGTATGAATGATTTAAGGTTCGTTTGGGGCGGCGATGTGACATCGCATCGTAGTTTTGTCTTTTTTGCTAAACTGCATTTTGACAACTTTTTCGAAAAAACTACCATTGAAATCTGCATTTTTTTACCAATCTTGGCTAGATGCTAGCTGCGGCCTGACTTTTTCAAATATATATATTGTAATTGTCACTGTAATGTTTTGAATGTCTAGAATGTCAATCATATGAGGACTCTGATAGGAGAATGAATGTTTTAGATTCCACTTGCATTAAAAAGACTTAGGTTTACCGAACAAAAAAAGTGATCTTAATTTATCAGAATAAATGAAAAGATGACATACAATACGACACAATGGAGAGAAATAATTCATGCAGCCGACTCGACTTGAAATCTCGATTTACTTCCATCACTAATAATACATGATAA
>JXCR01124047.1:4451-41318 GCA_002079205.1 Phalaenopsis hybrid cultivar | reverse complement strand
GATTCTTCTTCTCCTGTCACCTTTTTTGGCCACCATTAGGGTCATTAGGTAGGAATTATTTCTCTCCTTTGCCAATAAAAGCATATCTAGGGTTAGTTCTTTGGTGGTTGAAGCTTGAAAAAGGGGGAAGGTGCTGCTAAAATCATTTATGGATTAAGTGTGATTGCTGCTCTTGGATTTCTGTCACTCTTCTTCTTCTTCTTTCTTTAAGCTAAACAAGGTGTGTGTGACTTACCTTCCTCTTTAAGATAGTGATTTCTCTTTTCTTGTACCTGCATTTTTCTTTTCTTTTAGCGATTTAGTACTATTGTTTCCTGGATGGATTTGTTCTAGCCCAAATGCTTATCTTGATTGAGTAAAAAAAAAGAGAAAGAAAAGGAAGGGAAATAATGTTAATGCCGAATTTTTTTTTTTAATTTGTTTGCTAGTATTTAAGGGCATAGTTTCCCTATTTTATGCCTTTTTTTTAGTTAAAGAAAAAAAGGGAAAGGTCATATGTTTCTTGCTTTGCATGCTTGTTCATAAAAAAAGAGGAAGAGAAAACAAAGGAGAGTAATGTTTGGTGGAATTTGTATTTGCAAAAACTTGTGCTTAGAATGATATTTGGGAGTTTTTCATTGCTCTCTACTTGCTCCTTAGTTGAATAATTTTCAAAGCACGATTAAGGTCACATTCTAGTTTACATTTTGGCAAGCTTGAAACGTTGCGGTGCCTTATTTTTAAAAATTTTGAAAGTCCTCATATTCAATTTGGAAATTTACAAATGCTTTGGTGCTTCACTTTTTGAAAAATCTGAGAGCCTTTAATGTTTGTTTACAAAACTTGAAAAGTTGCGGTGTCGTATTCTTGAAAATTCTGAAAGTTCTCATGCTCAAGTTGCAGAGTTTACAAATGCTTTGGTGCTTTACATTTGAAAAATCTGAAAGCCCCCATATTCAATTTGGAAATTTACAAATGCTTTGGTGCTTCACTTTTTGAAAAATCTGAGAGCCTTTAATGTTTGTTTACAAAACTTGGAAAGTTGCGGTGTCGTATTCTTGAAAATTCTGAAAGTTCTCATGCTCAAGTTGCAGAGTTTACAAATGCTTTGGTGCTTTACATTTGAAAAATCTGAAAGCCCCCATATTCAATTTGGAAATTTACAAATGCTTTGGTGCTTCACTTTTTGAAAAATCTGAGAGCCTTTAATGTTTGTTTACAAAACTTGGAAAGTTGCGGTGTCGTATTCTTGAAAATTCTGAAAGTTCTCATGCTCAAGTTGTAGAGTTTACAAATGCTTTGGTGCTTTACATTTGAAAAATCTGAAAGCCCCCATATTCAATTTGGAAATTTACAAATGCTTTGGTGCTTCACTTTTTGAAAAATCTGAGAGCCTTTAATGTTTGTTTACAAAACTTGGAAAGTTGCGGTGTCGTATTCTTGAAAATTCTGAAAGTTCTCATGCTCAAGTTGTAGAGTTTACAAATGCTTTGGTGCTTTACATTTGAAAAATCTGAAACTTTTCAAACTCTAATTGAAAAGTTTGAGAGAGTGACACTGCTTTACTTTTGCAAAACCTAAAAGTTTTAAGTGTTTTATTTGAAAAATTTTTAAAGTTTATAAACATTTTGGTGTTTTACATTTGAGAATTTTTAATTAATTATAAATTTTTAAAGTTTATAAAAAATTTTTAAAGTTTATAAAAAATTTTTAAAGTTTATAAAAAATTTTTAAAGTTTATAAAAAATTTTTAAAGTTTATAAAAAATTTTTAAAGTTTATAAAAAATTTTTAAAGTTTATAAAAAATTTTTAAAGTTTATAAAAAATTTTTAAAGTTTATAAAAAATTTTTAAAGTTTATAAAAAATTTTTAAAGTTTATAAAAAATTTTTAAAGTTTATAAAAAATTTTTAAAGTTTATAAAAAATTTTTAAAGTTTATAAAAAATTTTTAAAGTTTATAAAAAATTTTTAAAGTTTATAAAAAATTTTTAAAGTTTATAAAAAATTTTTAAAGTTTATAAAAAATTTTTAAAGTTTATAAAAAATTTTTAAAGTTTATAAAAAATTTTTAAAGTTTATAAAAAATTTTTAAAGTTTATAAAAAATTTTTAAAGTTTATAAAAAATTTTTAAAGTTTATAAAAAATTTTTAAAGTTTATAAACACTTTGGTGTTTTACAAAAGTGGGTCGGCCTCCTCCGTTTATTTGGTTTTGTTTTCCTTTTTTGGTCAATGGTTAAGTTAAAAAATGAGAATTTTTAATTAATTATTTTCAGAATTGATTCACACCTTAAAAAAAGGGGTAATCAGAGGGGAGGGTACTAAAAGAAAAACAATAATAATTAGTCTGTTGAGATGATTTAAACGCAAGGGGAAATATGATAGCAAATCATTCACATTTTTTGTTACATAAGAAGGATAAAATTGTAATTGTGAGAATTGTTGAGAATTGAGAGAAAGTAAGAGCTTAAATGATTCAAGAATTAGGGTCATGAGTTGAAAGATCAATAGGTTATCAATTAGAACCCCTAAGCTTAAGCCTAATCGTTTTTTAATTCGGAATGAAGCGCATTTCATGAGCCTTTTTGGCAAAATTATAGGTTTACCCCCTAAGTCTTAAGAGCATGATAGTGAGCTAAGTTTGATCTAAAGATGTTCGAGGATTAGTTGCAAAACACTTAACTGAAAATAGAACACTTTAAAACACTTCAAGCTCAAGTTAAAGTGTAGGTTTCCTAGGTTTTAGGAGCACACCCTAGGTAAGAGTTCATCTACCTAATTTTTAAAAGAATACTGAAGCTAGGCACCTGACCCTAATTCATAAGTTAGTTAAAGCAATAGACAGGATATGCACAAGCAGTAGTTCATGACTGATTTAATTAAATCAAATAGTGAAATTCTCATCATAACTTGACCTAAAATGAAACCTAATGCACTGGAATTTGAGCTTAAACATTAGACTCAAATCCTCCTAGCAATTGGGGACATTTATTAATGCCACATATGAATCACCGGACTAGAATAAATCTAGAGTCTAGGTGGCGAGGGCGATGACGACATTACTTATATGTGCTTAAACGAGGGGTACGAAGTGAAATTATTAGAATAGCAGCGCCTACCTCAAGTACCTTCAATGAGAGGAGAGGATAAGGTCCGATGATAATATTCGTCAACTCTTAGTGAGATGCTGCCCCCGATGCTCTTAAGTAGCCAGTAGTCCTAGCCTAATTAGAGTAATTAGTCTGTGGACTGCACTACTTTACATAATATTTATAACAATAAAAATAAAATTTCTTTTGACTGTTAAAGTGAACCCTGCATGTAAGTCTAAACAACAACTTTTGCATAAAAAAATCAAAGAATTTTGGTAAAACTTACAAAGGTCAACAGATAGTCACTTGGATTGAGATTAAAGGTTGTCTTCCGTAGATTGTCTGGTTGGTAGCTCTTACCCAAGGTTGGGAAGCACATAGTACAGCTCTGAGCCCCCACCTTTACTGATGTCTTATACCTAGTTTTGGTCTACCATATGTGACCACGGGTTTTTCTTTGGTTGTTCGTCTTTTGTTACAACTCGTTTTGTTGCTTTTCACACTACAATTTCTGTTTTCTTTTTTTTTTATTTTTTGCAATTTATCTAAATTCCCTACAAAGTATATTGTGCTTTATGAACTAACCATGCAGCGGTAGCATAAGCACAGGTACGCATTTTATTTTATGCACTGCAGTTCATTTATTTACTACACGGTACTTTCTTACCTGCAGTCATTTAGTTTACATACAAAACCAAAACATTGAAACATACCTGGTAGAACCTTAGACCTTAGAACTGTTGTTTCAACAAAGAGCTTGGAGCATATGCCGTGAGCAGTGTGTCGACGACCTGCAGAAGGATATTTTCGAGGGATCAAACAAGTCTACAACAGCAAACCTCTCCTTAGAATTAAACAATAACAACCCGTAAGACTTCGAGGTAGCTCGCCCAGTGCAATGTAAATCCTCATACCCTTTTTAAGCCCCATGTACAACTATGTTGTGCAGCGTAAGTCCTAACTCACATTAGGTTCTAAGGTTATCGTGTGGTACGGCGTAAACCCTCCTATCTCTGCGAGCTATTTACATAATCGGATATCATGTAAATGTAAGCACCAAATAATAAAATTGACAGTATTAAACACTTAAATAACATCGTCTCCAAAACTTAGCCACACATAGGATAGTCTGGGAAGTCACTGAGGTTTTGCCTCAGGATCTGTGACATCTTCTATTCTTTTCCTTCTTTTGGACTTCACAAAATAACTGTTCCTATTTGAGCTACTGCCACATGATTTTTTACGTCCTATCGTGAAAACCTAAACTTTGAATTCTTGAAAACTAGTACCTCTGATCGTCATCAAGAGTTTTCTCAAGTGACCCCCGTCATTTGGGATGTAATTAACTATAGGTGATAGTCTCGATAGGGAACTTGGAATTCAGGTAAAGTAAACCCTACTTAATCTTTATATTAGGTAGAGAAACTTGTCGGTCACACATAAAAAGTTTGCAGACCAAACGGATGTCAAAAATCTCTTAGTTTGTAGGATTTGGTTCATCGCCGATATATACACTTATCTTTCGGGAAGGTGTAGTATTCACAATATCGGACACGATTATGCAAAAGATTAAACAAATAAGATTCATTTGGTCTCATTTTTTGAAAATTAAAACATACTACTTTCAAAACCAAATTATATACCTCTTATATTAAATTAAATTTCAAAACTATTTTCAATTTTCATAAATAAAAAAAAATGTTTGACAAATTTTGACGACTCCATTGGGGACGAGTTCCTCTCTCCATTTTGATTAGAAGGTTTTGTCTTCATACATCGATAGTGTGTCAATGTCCCCCATGGACCAAACTACCATTCTTCCGTTGGCATGGCTCGCTCATTTCTTTCTTGCGCAGGTATAGTCAACTCTTTTGGACTCAGGAGTCATCTGTTTAAACATCCTTAAACAGATGGGCTATAGAATCTTTAGGGTTTAGTGTGGGTTGAACCTCTAATAGGTGTGGTAGATTAGGAGTGATTTATCTAAGTAAGCCCGATGCGAAGCCAACCCCCTCCAAATCTCAAACCGGGTCCTACGCTTCATTCCTATTCGATCTTGAANCCGATGCGAAGCCAACCCCCTCCAAATCTCAAACCGGGTCCTACGCTTCATTCCTATTCGATCTTGAATTGTGGTGAACGAGTTAACAATAAAATTTCACTCTCACAATCTTTCATTTAAACTCCAAACAAAACGAAAGTGAAACAAATCACAAAATTTGGAACAAAATTCACATGAATAAATTTTGAAAGGATACCTAGTTCAAAAGACAAGTGTGTTAATTTGAGTACTTTTGTTGAAATTACAAGGCATTGGAAGTCACTGACATCCAGAAAATTTTCAAATGATGAGGACAATGGCTTCACCAAAGTTGATATTTTCTTTCGCCACCAAAATGGAGTTTCTTGTTAGCAAGAGCGAGCTGCCTGCCTTGGCGGTCATTAAATGGCAAAGATTCAACGATATTGAAGCCAAACTTGGGAATGTTGTTGTTGCAATAATGAAACCTGAAACGGACAAGTCCGTCTAGCCTGTGGTGGAGTTCAATCTGAAGTCTACTAAGAAATTCCCCCCTCTGAAGAAGGTGTTGATTGAAAAGAATTNCATTTAAACTCCAAACAAAACGAAAGTGAAACAAATCACAAAATTTGGAACAAAATTCACATGAATAAATTTCAAAGGATACCTAGTTCAAAAGACAAGTGTGTTAATTTGAGTACTTTCGTTGAAATTACAAGGCATTGGAAGTCACTGACATCCGGAAAATTTTCAAATGATGAGGACAATGTCTTCACCAAAGTTGATATTTTCTTTCGCCACCAAAATGGAGTTTGTTGTTAGCAAGAGCGAGCTGCCTGACTTGGCGGTCATTAAATGGCAAAGATTCAACGATATTGAAGCCAAACTTGGGAATGTTGCTGTTGCAATAATGAAACCTGAAACGGACAAGTCCGTCTAGCCTGTGGTGGAGTTCAATCTGAAATCTACTAAGAAATTCCCCCCTCTGAAGAAGGTGTTGATTGAAAAGAATTTTGCTGTTACTGTAAACTCTGCCACTAGGAGTGTAAGCACTGCTCCCAAGACTATTTCTACTTCTGCCACTGGATTCACCGTTACTACATCAACTGTTCCAATAAACAAAGGGAAGGAGATTTTAGACGAATAAGTGTCAGTCGATGCTTTTGCCCCGTCGTTTTCCATATTCGAGATTTGGTCCAATTCAAAGTTCGTGCGACTGACCAAAACACAGGAAATGAGGCGCAACCAGAAAATTCTAAGGGCCAAAAAAACAAAAGCCACAGAGTTGGCTACTACTGACACCGCCCCTGATTGGATGAGACAGGATTACGTGAGACCTCACCTCTACTCATGGGGAGTAAGTTTCACCAGTTGCTTACTACTTACGGAGAGGATGGAGTATATGAGATTGCTACCACAGTATCGTCGTCATCTCTCCATAATAGTTCAAAGCCAACGACGACATTCAAAGAGAAATTTGAGAGAGTAACAACGGCGGATAAAGTCAAGCAGTCAGTATAGATTTAGGCCGAGCAGCCTCAACAGATCTACCAGCATCTGCAACAGTACAACCAGCAATATCTGCAGCAGTACGATCTACAAAATGGCCAACAATACAACCAACAGCACAGTCAACAGTCATCCTAGCATAGGCTACGCCAAATGGATGAAAGACAGGGTCCATCTGCGACCAAGTAGTTGAACAAAGTATATTCTTTCAGAAAAATTGTAGCAAAGATGTTCCAGGATTTGATTAAAAATCTTAAATTCGATTACGAGAGCCAAAGAGATCAGAGGAAATCAATAAGAAAGACCATCCCAACTACTGCCCCTACCACAGATTGTTCGAACACACTATGGAGAACTGTATCAGCTTCAAAGAAAGGATTAAAAAAAATTTTAAAAAACGAGAACATAATAATTCCAAAGGAGTGTTTGACAGAACTTGAAAGATGTTCCAACAATATGATTTTAGTTGATTCAATTGTTCCAACTGACTTCTACACAACTGCACCAGCGATCAACAAAAGAGGTGAAGCTCATCAAAAAACTCCAATTGACCTTAAAGTTGTCAAACGAAGGTCAGTCGGGGCTACGTTGGAAAGGCTTCGAGTCGACATTGCACGGTTGTGTGAAGAACAAAGAAAGGATGCGGGTGATGAACCCTACGATCTGTCAGATTATGCGATAGAGGAATTCGCAGAAATTAACATTGTTGAGGTCAGAGCCACCTTATCCTCGTGTGATGCTCCTTTACCCACTAAGGAGAACGCCATGGATGAGTTGTAAAGAGTCATTCAACAACGTGATGAACAGATCAACCAGATGAAGAAATAACTAAAAGAAGTGATGACCGCGATGGCCACAATTCAAGGATAGTCACAGTCACCACAAATGACAGCTCCAGAACAAGTCAGCCAGAAATTGTTCATATTACAGACGAAAAAAAATAGTTTACTTCTACTGACAAATACCAACAACAGAAGAAGGATTCAATCCAGAGCATAATACCAGAAGAAGACATTAAGCATGGTGGAACAACAGGTGAGAGAAGTCCTGACTCAATCAAAAGGAGAGGCATTGATTCTAAAGGGTAGACCTTATCCCGAAGAATTTGATGATGTCCAGTACCGCAAGGGTTTCGTACCACTGTCATTCAAAATATTTGATGGAACGGGAAACCTCCAACAACATGTTGCACACTTCTGAGCAAATTGTTGCAACGCGAGGGATAGTGATGCGTTGTTGTGTCGTCAATTTGTGAGTAGTCTTTCAGGAATGGTTTTTGATTGGTACGTCGAACTACCCAATGACTTAGTGAAAACATTTGCAGAATTGGAAGACTTCTTTGTTAAGAGGTTTGCTAGAGTTAAATACCATATCACCGTCGGTGATCTCGTGGTGGAGCGACAGAAGCAACCGAAATATTGATGGACAACATTCTGCGATGGAGAAATTTGAGCATGAAGTGTGGGCCACAACTCCAAGAGCAGCACAATCGAAATCCTTCTAAAAAGCATCCATGGTCCAGTGGGTTTCTTACTCAAATGATTCACCATCAAGACATTCGAGAAGCTGCTTAGCAAAGTTGAGAATCTTCAAGAAGAAGCTAAGCAACTTGAGTTTTTTGGAAAGCTGAGAAGCTAGAGCCATTGAAGACATCTGAAAAGAAATCTAGGGCAGTAGCAGTGGTTGATAGGGGCAAGCAACCCTTGCAGATACAAGTCGAACAGTCTCAACATATCTACCAACATCCTCGACAGAATGGTCAGCAATCGTTTTAGCAGATGTCTTATCAAACAGATGAAGTGAAACTCCGAAGATAAAGAATCGTTTGAACTAAATGTATACTTTCAAGATGAGACAGTCGAACAAATGTTTCAGAATTTAATAAAGAAATTTGAGTTCAAACTCTCTGAACCGAAGAAACCAGACGAAGTTTATGAAAGAGATCATCCGAGGTACTGCCCATATCACAGGCTGATCGGATACACCATAAAAGATTGTTTCACTTGTAAAGATTGGCTTGAGGAGAACTTCAATAACGAGAGAATAGGGATTGCGAAAGAATTTTTGAAAAGAACCTGAAAAAGGTTCTATCAATATGATTTCGGTCGATCCCAGTGTTCCGTTTGACTCCGATGCAGCCGACAAAGGACAGAATGTCTCTTGATTACTATTGTACTACTTTTGTTATCGAAAGAGATGTTAGTTGTATCAATGTTTATCTGTCTTTTTCCTCCCACAGCAATAAAATAAAGAAAAAACTTGCTTTTCAGAACTGTTCAATGTTTGGAAAGCACGGTTAACAAAACATTCAAAGTTCATAAATAGGACAATCAAGAAAGGAGTAATTCAAGATAAAAATTTAAGCATTGTGACAAAAACTATGATTTCGGGAGAAAATGAAATTAATGCCCTAATAATTGGGTCCTTCACTTTAAAGATTTTGGATTGGGTCCTAAGTAAATTTCAGAATAAAAGTGTGATTATAATACGAGTAATCGACTAAGGATATCACGGGTTTTTTTAATTGTCGACCAAGTGACTTGGTCCTGACTTCAATTGGACTATAATGTCTCATAATTCATATTGAGGAATATTTTGGGAATGACTAATTAAGAGAGATTGGATATTCAAGAAATTTTAAAAAAAAAATATGCTCTATCAGATATAGTAACTCTCAAAAAAGAAAAGGAGAATGATACAGAAAAAATTAGTGTGAAAATTGCCTTGGAAAAAAAAAACTTGAGGTGGGCACAAAATAAAAAATTAGTGTCTAAGCTTAGATATTCAAAAATCCTTAAATGTGCTAGCCAAATATATTAATTCTCAGCAAAAAAAAGGGGGATAACAAATCAAAGAGAAAAGATGAATTATGTGAAGGTCTCTTTTAGAAGAAGCTTGAGGAAGATATATAATAAAAAATTAGTGTATAAATCATCCCCTAATAAATAAAACTTGAAATGCTTTCTTAAGAAACTTCTTCCGATATTATATTCAAGAAAAAGTTCAACGATATTGGGTCTCTTGATCGGATATTAATTGGCTCAGAAATATCTTTGTAAGATAAAAAATATTCTTATCACATGAATAAATATTTTGAGATCTACTTAGGCCTAGAAAGAAAGAATTAAAGTGAATGACTATGTTATTAACAAATTAACGAAAATTCTACCTTGAAGTCATATCTTTCAGTGCCCAGAAGACTCAACCCTGACATCAATTCAAGAGCGTCAAAATGATTCCTCAGAACAACATGGAAAATCTTTACACAAATCGGTGACAAAGAAATGACATCTACTACAACAACGATACAATGTTGCAGCCTCTCGAGTCGTGACGTCCTTAGAAGTAGCATATCTTTATGTGCACTTGAAAGAATATAGTTCCGATAGTACCTTAAAGAATGAGTTATTTTTATACGTCTTCAATCAACGGATAATACCTGGAGAAGTACTATGCATTTTGATGTTTTAAAAACAAAACTTTGTTCTTAGAAACACGGATGTCGCACCTGTCTAAAACTGGGTCCAAATCTTAAAACAAATGCAACAAAATAAAATTCAATGTCAAATAAATTTCAACATCAAAATGAAATGAAACACAGCACTGAGCCAAATAAGCAAAACGATAAAAATCAAAATTTTGAACATCCCTTCAAATTTCGACTTGGTCAACTTAAGCCTTCTCGACCTATCACCAGTGTCATTTCTCTCGGCCCGAAGTTTCTTCCCACAGGAACTCTGGGTCCTATTACTCGTGTGAATGGGGCTTGGTTGGTTCTAAGGAACCACATCTTTTATCGCATAGACATTTTCTTCGGTAGCCTCTTGAGATTGATTTAAGTCTCCGACATTCTTTCCCAATGTGACTGACTTTATCCTGGATTTGGCGTAATTTCTTTAACGGTTGTTATTTCTCGGCTAGATCTAATTCAGATGTAATGTCCCCGACGATTGTCCAAGCTGGTATAGTTTCTCTGCACTGCATAAACATCTACAGGTATTCTCCACATTGCATAAATTTTCACAAATTCCACAAAAACTTCCACAAAATTCAATGTCAACACTACAAATCTATGCACAAACATTCCAACAAAATTCTACACTGCATAAATTCCTACATGTATTTTTCACAACTCCCCTAAATTCAACAAGTTCCATAAGAATTTTACAAATTTCGAATGCAAATCTCCGAGGATCGGTGTGAGCTCCCCTAGATGGATTTAAAAGCATCTGATTCCTTCAATGAATGTTAATACTTCCTACTCCTCTTTGTCTCTTAGGTTGGATGTAAAGTCCCCTTAAATGGAGGTTAAGATTTTCCTTCCTAATGTGGCCTACAAATGCAAATTCCCGAGGATCGGTGTGAGTTCCCCTATACGGATATTAAGGCTTTTGATTCCTTCAAATTTCAATTTTTCGAGAATCGGTGTGAGGCTCCCTATACGGATGTTAAGGCTTTTGATTCTTTCAAAATTCAAATCTTCGAGGATCGGTGTGAGGCCACCTATACAGATGTTAAGGCTTTTGATTCTTTCAAATTCAAACTCCCAAGAATCTGTGTGAGTCCCCCTATACGGATGTTAAGACTTCTGATTACTTCAAATTTCAATTTCTTGAGGATCAGTGTGAGACCCCCTATATGGATGTTAAGGCTTTCTATTCCTTCAAATTCAAATTTCAGGACCGGTGCAGGGATTCTGATTCCTTTAACTTCCACACATATTCTGCAACTCTCCATAAATTCTCATAAATTACACAGTTCATAAACTCCCATAAATTTCCCGCAACACACAAATCCTACAAATCTTCCACAAGAAAAAACAAAAAAAACAAATCAACTTCCGAAGATAGGAGTAAGACCCCCTTTGATGGATGTTAAGGCTTCTGATTTCTTCAAATTCAAATTTCGAGGTCAATGCAGGGATTCCGACTCATTCAAATTTCCACAACACAAGATCAAACATTCTGCATTTAACATTATTTTCTTTTAGCTACTTGTTACTACTGTTTGCTGAATGGATTTGTTCTAGGCCAAATGCTTCTCGCGATTGAATAAAAAAAAGAGAAATAAAAGAAGAGGAAGGAAGAGAAAGAATGTTCATGCCGAATTTTTTTTTTTAATTTGTTTGCTAGTATTTAAAGACATAGCTTCCCTATTTTATGTTTCTTTTTTTTTAGTTAAAGAAAAAAAGGGAAAGTTCCTATGCTTCTTGCTTTGCATGCTTGTTCATAAAAAAAGAGGAATAGAAAAGAAAGGAGAGTAATGTTTGGTGGAATTTGTATTTGCAAGAACTTGCGCTTAGATTGATATTTATGAGCTTTCCTTTGCTCTCTACTTGTTCTTTAGTTAAATATTTTTCAAAGCACAATTAAAGTCACAATCTAGTTTACATTTTGGCAAGCTTGAAAAGTTGCGGTGTNATCTTAACACAAATGCAACAAAATAAAATTCAATGTCAAATAAATTTCAACATCAAAATGAAATGAAACACAACACCGAGCCAAATAAGCAAAACGATAAAAATCAAAATTTTGAAGATCCCTTCAAATTTCGACTTTGTCAACTTAAGCCTTCTCGACCTATCACCAGTGTCATTTCTCTCGGCCCGAAGTTTCTTCCCACAGGAACTTTGGGTCCTATTACTCGTGTGAATGGGGCTTGGTTGGTTCTAAGGAACCACATCTTTTATTGCATAGACATTTTCTTCGGTAGCCTCTTGAGATTGATTTAAGTCAACGACATTCTTTCCCAATGTGACTGACTTTATCCTGGATTTGGCGTAATTTCTTTAACGGTTGTTATTTCTCGGCTAGATCTAATTCAGATGTAATGTCCCCGACGATTGTCCAAGCTGGTATAGTTTCTCTGCACTGCATAAACATCTACAGGTATTCTCCACATTGCATAAATTTTCACAAATTCCACAAAAACTTCCACAAAATTCAATGTCAACACTACAAATCTATGCACAGACATTTCAACAAAATTCTACACTGCATAAATTCCTACATGTATTTTTCACAACTCTCCTAAATTCAACAAGTTCCATAAGAATTTTACAAATTTCGAATGCAAATCTCCAAGGATCGGTGTGAGCTCCCCTAGATGGATTTAAATGCATCTGATTCCTTCAATGAATGTTAATACTTCCTACTACTCTTTGTCTCTTAGGTTGGATGTAAAGTCCCCTTAAATGGATGTTAAGGTTTTCCTTCCTAATGTGGCCTACAAATGCAAATTCCCGATGATCGGTGTGAGTTCCCCTATACGGATATTAAGGCTTTTGATTCCTTCAAATTTCAATTTTCTGAGAATCGGTGTGAGGCTCCCTATACGGATGTTAAGGCTTTTGATTCTTTCAAAATTCAAATCTTTGAGGATCGGTGTGAGGCCACCTATACAGATGTTAAGGCTTTTGATTCTTTCAAATTCAAATTCCCAAGAATCGGTGTGAGTCCCCCTATACGGATGTTAAGACTTCCGATTACTTCAAATTTCAATTTCTTGAGGATCAGTGTGAAACCCCCTATATGGATGTTAAGGCTTCCTATTCCTTCAAATTCAAATTTCAGGACCGGTGCAGGGATTCTGATTGCTTTAACTTCCACACATATTCTGCAACTCTCCATAAATTCTCATAAATTACACAGTTCATAAACTCCCATAAATTTCCCGCAACACACAAATCCTACAAATCTTCCACAAGAAAAAACAAAAAAAACAAATCAACTTCCGAAGATAGGAGTAAGACCCCCTTTGATAGATGTTAAGGCTTCTGATTTCTTCAAATTCAAATTTCGGGGTCAATGCAGGGATTCTGACTCATTCAAATTTCCACAACACAAGATCAAACATTCTGCATTTAACATTATTTTCTTTTAGCTACTTGTTACTACTGTTTGCTGAATGGATTTGTTCTAGGCCAAATGCTTCTCGCGATTGAATAAAAAAAAGAGAGAAATAAAAGAAGAGGAAGGAGGAGAAAGAATGTTCATGCCGAATTTTTTTTTTAATTTGTTTGCTAGTATTTAAAGACATAGCTTCCTTATTTTATGTTTCTTTTTTTTAGTTAAAGAAAAAAAGGGAAAGTTCCTATGCTTCTTGTTTTGCATGCTTGTTCATAAAAAAAGAGGAATAGAAAAGAAAGGAGAGTAATGTTTGGTGGAATTTGTATTTGCAAGAACTTGCGCTTAGATTGATATTTTGCTCTCTACTTGTTCTTTAGTTAAATAATTTTCAAAGCACAATTAAGGTCACAATCTAGTTTACATTTTGGCAAGCTTGAAAAGTTGCGGTGCCTTATTTTTGAAATATCTGAAAGCTCCCATATTCAACTTGAAAAATTCACAAATGCTTTGGTGCTTCACTTTTGAAAAATCTGAGAGCCTTTTATGTTTGTTTACAAAGCTTGGAAAGTTGCGGTGTTGTATTCTTGAAAAATCTTAAAATTCTCATGTTCAAGTTGCAAAGTTTATAAATGCTTTGGTCTTTTACATTTGAAAAATCTAAAACTTTTCAAACTCTATTTAGAAAGTTTGGGGAGAGTGGCAATGCTTTACTTTTGNAAAATCTTAAAATTCTCATGTTCAAGTTGCAAAGTTTATAAATGCTTTGGTCTTTTACATTTGAAAAATCTATAACTTTTCAAACTCTATTTAGAAAGTTTGGGGAGAGTGGCAATGCTTTACATTTCCAAAACCTGGAAGCTTTAAGTGTTTTATTTGAAAATTTTTGAAAGTTTACAAATGCTTTGGTGCTTTACATTTGAAATTTCTAAAACTTTTCAAACTCTATTTGGAAAGTTTGGGAGAGCGGCAATATTGTACTTTTGCAAAACCTGGAAGTTTTAAGTGTTTTATTTAGAAAATTTGGAAAGTTTATAAATGTTTTGGTGCTTTACATTTGAAAAATCTGAAACTTTTCAAACTTTATTTGCAAAGTTTAGGAGATTGACAATGCTTTATTTTTACAAAACCTGGAAGCTTTAAGTGTTTTATTTGAAAATTTTGGAAAGTTTCAATGTTTTACGTTTGCAAAAGTATAAAACTTTTCAANTCTAAAACTTTTCAAACTCTATTTGGAAAGTTTGGGAGAGCGGCAATATTGTACTTTTGCAAAACCTGGAAGCTTTAAGTGTTTTATTTAGAAAATTTGGAAAGTTTATAAATGTTTTGGTGCTTTACATTTAAAAAATCTGAAACTTTTCAAACTTTATTTGCAAAGTTTAGGAGATTGACAATGCTTTATTTTTACAAAACCTGGAAGCTTTAAGTGTTTTATTTGAAAATTTTGGAAAGTTTTAATGTTTTACGTTTGCAAAAGTATAAAACTTTTCATGTTCTATTTGGAAAGTTTGTTCTCTTAAGCATGAAATGTTGAGCATGTGTAGCATAGTTGTGGCCTTTTTTTTTCTCGCTTGTTTCTTTTTCCTTAAGTTATTGAAGGGACTTGCATAACTTTTGTGGTTAATTCGTCCACCATTTTTTTTGGAAACGTTAAAATGCCGCATTTTTTTTTGGTAAAATTTGAAAATATAACAGTTTTCNACTTTTCAAGTTCTATTTGGAAAGTTTGTTCTCTTAAGCATGAAATGTTGAGCATGTGTAGCATAGTTGTGGTCTTTTTTTGTCTCGCTTGTTTCTTTTTCCTTACGTTATTGAAGGGACTTGCATAACTTTTGTGGTTAATTCGTCCACAATTTTTTTTGGAAACGTTAAAATGCCGCATTTTTTTTGGTAAAATTTGAAAATATAACAGTTTTGATTTTTGAAGATTTGAAAGTTATTGGAGCTTCTTCCTTTTTTAAAATTTGAATTGTTCCATTGGGGTCTTCTTTTAAACACTAAATTTGAAGTCCCAAAATGTTACTTTTAAATCATTTTAAAAGTTATATTTATATTGTCTTGAAAACTTTAAATACTCTTTTTGAATCTGATTTGCTTGATGTTTCGAGAGCTGATTTGATTATTAATTTTTGAAAGAATTAAAACATTTTTAGACCGATTCACTTGTGGTTTTGTTCCTGANACTAAATTTGAAGTCCCAAAATGTTACTTTTAAATCATTTTAAAAGTTATATTTATATTGTCTTGAAAACTTCAAATACTCTTTTTGAATCCGATTTGCTTGATGTTTCGAGGCTGATTTGATTATTAATTTTTGAAAGAATTAAAACATTTTTAGACTGATTCACTTGTGGTTTTGTTCCTGGNAAGGATAGTCACAGTCACCACAAATGACAGCTCCAGAACAAGTCAGCCAGAAATTGTTCATATTACAGACGACAAAAAATAGTTTACTTCTACTGACAAATACCAACAACAGAAGAAGGATTCAGTCCAGAGCATAATACCAAATGAAGACATTAAGCATGGTGGAACAACAGGTGAAAGAAGTCCTGACTCAATCAAAAGGAGAGGCATTGATTCTAAAGGGTAGACCTTATCCCGAAGAATTTGATGATGTCCAGTACCGCAAGGGTTTCGTACCACTGTCATTCAAAATATTTGATGGAACGGGAAACCTCCAACAACATGTTGCACACTTCTGAGCAAATTGTTGCAACGCGAGGGATAGTGATGTGTTGTTGTGTCGTCAATTTGTGAGTAGTCTTTCAGGAATGATTTTTGATTGGTACGTCGAACTACCCAATGACTTAGTGAAAACATTTGCAGAATTGGAAGACCTCTTTGTTAAGAGGTTTGCTAGAGTTAAATACCATATCACCGTCGGTGATCTCGTGGTGGAGCGACAGAAGCCAACTGAAATATTGATGGACAACATTCTGCGATGGAGAAATTTGAGCATGAAGTGTGGGCCACAACTCCAAGAGCAGCACAGTCGAAATCCTTCTAAAAAGCATCTATGGTCCAGTGGGTTTCTTACTCAAATGATTCACCATCAAGACATTCGAGAAGCTGCTTAGCAAAGTTGAGAATCTTCAAGAAGAAGCTAAGCAACTTGAGTTTTTTGAGAAAGCTGAGAAGCTAGAGCCATTGAAGACATCTGAAAAGAAATCTAGGGCAGTAGCAGTGGTTGATAGGGGCAAGCAACCCTTGCAGATACAAGTCGAACAGTCTCAACATATCTACCAACATCCTCGACAGAATGGTCAGCAATCGTTTTAGCAGATGTCTTATCAAACAGATGAAGTGAAACTCCGAAGATAAAGAATCGTTTGAACTAAATGTATACTTTCAAGATGAGACAGTCGAACAAATGTTTCAGAATTTAATAAAGAAATTTGAGTTCAAACTCTCTGAACCGAAGAAACCAGACGAAGTTTATGAAAGAGATCATCCGAGGTACTGCCCATATCACAGGCTGATCGGATACACCATAAAAGATTGTTTCACTTGTAAAGATTGGCTTGAGGAGAACTTCAATAACGAGAGAATAGGGATTGCGAAAGAATTTTTGAAAAGAACCTGAAAAAGGTTCTATCAATATGATTTCGGTCGATCCCAGTGTTCCGTTTGACTCCGATGCAGCCGACAAAGGACAGAATGTCTCTTGATTACTATTGTACTACTTTTGTTATCGAAAGAGATGTTAGTTGTATCAATGTTTATCTGTCTTTTTCCTCCCACAGCAATAAAATAAAGAAAAAACTTGCTTTTCAGAACTGTTCAATGTTTGGAAAGCACGGTTAACAAAACATTCAAAGTTCATAAATAGGACAATCAAGAAAGGAGTAATTCAAGATAAAAATTTAAGCATTGTGACAAAAACTATGATTTCGGGAGAAAATGAAATTAATGCCCTAATAATTGGGTCCTTCACTTTAAAGATTTTGGATTGGGTCCTAAGTAAATTTCAGAATAAAAGTGTGATTATAATACGAGTAATCGACTAAGGATATCACGGGTTTTTTTAATTGTCGACCAAGTGACTTGGTCCTGACTTCAATTGGACTATAATGTCTCATAATTCATATTGAGGAATATTTTGGGAATGACTAATTAAGAGAGATTGGATATTCAAGAAATTTTAAAAAAAAAATATGCTCTATCAGATATAGTAACTCTCAAAAAAGAAAAGGAGAATGATACAGAAAAAATTAGTGTGAAAATTGCCTTGGAAAAAAAAAACTTGAGGTGGGCACAAAATAAAAAATTAGTGTCTAAGCTTAGATATTCAAAAATCCTTAAATGTGCTAGCCAAATATATTAATTCTCAGCAAAAAAAAGGGGGATAACAAATCAAAGAGAAAAGATGAATTATGTGAAGGTCTCTTTTAGAAGAAGCTTGAGGAAGATATATAATAAAAAATTAGTGTATAAATCATCCCCTAATAAATAAAACTTGAAATGCTTTCTTAAGAAACTTCTTCCGATATTATATTCAAGAAAAAGTTCAACGATATTGGGTCTCTTGATCGGATATTAATTGGCTCAGAAATATCTTTGTAAGATAAAAAATATTCTTATCACATGAATAAATATTTTGAGATCTACTTAGGCCTAGAAAGAAAGAATTAAAGTGAATGACTATGTTATTAACAAATTAACGAAAATTCTACCTTGAAGTCATATCTTTCAGTGCCCAGAAGACTCAACCCTGACATCAATTCAAGAGCGTCAAAATGATTCCTCAGAACAACATGGAAAATCTTTACACAAATCGGTGACAAAGAAATGACATCTACTACAACAACGATACAATGTTGCAGCCTCTCGAGTCGTGACGTCCTTAGAAGTAGCATATCTTTATGTGCACTTGAAAGAATATAGTTCCGATAGTACCTTAAAGAATGAGTTATTTTTATACGTCTTCAATCAACGGATAATACCTGGAGAAGTACTATGCATTTTGATGTTTTAAAAACAAAACTTTGTTCTTAGAAACACGGATGTCGCACCTGTCTAAAACTGGGTCCAAATCTTAAAACAAATGCAACAAAATAAAATTCAATGTCAAATAAATTTCAACATCAAAATGAAATGAAACACAGCACTGAGCCAAATAAGCAAAACGATAAAAATCAAAATTTTGAACATCCCTTCAAATTTCGACTTGGTCAACTTAAGCCTTCTCGACCTATCACCAGTGTCATTTCTCTCGGCCCGAAGTTTCTTCCCACAGGAACTCTGGGTCCTATTACTCGTGTGAATGGGGCTTGGTTGGTTCTAAGGAACCACATCTTTTATTGCATAGACATTTTCTTCGGTAGCCTCTTGAGATTGATTTAAGTCTCCGACATTCTTTCCCAATGTGACTGACTTTATCCTGGATTTGGCGTAATTTCTTTAACGGTTGTTATTTCTCGGCTAGATCTAATTCAGATGTCATGTCCCCGACGATTGTCCAAGCTGGTATAGTTTCTCTGCACTGCATAAACATCTACAGGTATTCTCCACATTGCATAAATTTTCACAAATTCCACAAAAACTTCCACAAAATTCAATGTCAACACTACAAATCTATGCACAAACATTCCAACAAAATTCTACACTGCATAAATTCCTACATGTATTTTTCACAACTCCCCTAAATTCAACAAGTTCCATAAGAATTTTACAAATTTCGAATGCAAATCTCCGAGGATCGGTGTGAGCTCCCCTAGATGGATTTAAAAGCATCTGATTCCTTCAATGAATGTTAATACTTCCTACTCCTCTTTGTCTCTTAGGTTGGATGTAAAGTCCCCTTAAATGGAGGTTAAGATTTTCCTTCCTAATGTGGCCTACAAATGCAAATTCCCGAGGATCGGTGTGAGTTCCCCTATACGGATATTAAGGCTTTTGATTCCTTCAAATTTCAATTTTTCGAGAATCGGTGTGAGGCTCCCTATACGGATGTTAAGGCTTTTGATTCTTTCAAAATTCAAATCTTCGAGGATCGGTGTGAGGCCACCTATACAGATGTTAAGGCTTTTGATTCTTTCAAATTCAAACTCCCAAGAATCTGTGTGAGTCCCCCTATACGGATGTTAAGACTTCTGATTACTTCAAATTTCAATTTCTTGAGGATCAGTGTGAGACCCCCTATATGGATGTTAAGGCTTTCTATTCCTTCAAATTCAAATTTCAGGACCGGTGCAGGGATTCTGATTCCTTTAACTTCCACACATATTCTGCAACTCTCCATAAATTCTCATAAATTACACAGTTCATAAACTCCCATAAATTTCCCGCAACACACAAATCCTACAAATCTTCCACAAGAAAAAACAAAAAAAACAAATCAACTTCCGAAGATAGGAGTAAGACCCCCTTTGATGGATGTTAAGGCTTCTGATTTCTTCAAATTCAAATTTCGAGGTCAATGCAGGGATTCCGACTCATTCAAATTTCCACAACACAAGATCAAACATTCTGCATTTAACATTATTTTCTTTTAGCTACTTGTTACTACTGTTTGCTGAATGGATTTGTTCTAGGCCAAATGCTTCTCGCGATTGAATAAAAAAAAGAGAAATAAAAGAAGAGGAAGGAAGAGAAAGAATGTTCATGCCGAATTTTTTTTTTTAATTTGTTTGCTAGTATTTAAAGACATAGCTTCCCTATTTTATGTTTCTTTTTTTTTAGTTAAAGAAAAAAAGGGAAAGTTCCTATGCTTCTTGCTTTGCATGCTTGTTCATAAAAAAAGAGGAATAGAAAAGAAAGGAGAGTAATGTTTGGTGGAATTTGTATTTGCAAGAACTTGCGCTTAGATTGATATTTATGAGCTTTCCTTTGCTCTCTACTTGTTCTTTAGTTAAATATTTTTCAAAGCACAATTAAAGTCACAATCTAGTTTACATTTTGGCAAGCTTGAAAAGTTGCGGTGTCTTATTTTTGAAATATCTGAAAGCTCCCATATTCAACTTGAAAAATTCACAAATGCTTTGGTGCTTCACTTTTGAAAAATCTGAGAGCCTTTTATGTTTGTTTACAAAGCTTGGAAAGTTGCGGTGTCGTATTCTTGAAAAATCTTAAAATTCTCATGTTCAAGTTGCAAAGTTTATAAATGCTTTGGTCTTTTACATTTGAAAAATCTAAAACTTTTCAAACTCTATTTAGAAAGTTTGGGGAGAGTGGCAATGCTTTACTTTTGCAAAACCTGGAAGCTTTAAGTGTTTTATTTGAAAATTTTTGAAAGTTTACAAATGCTTTGGTGCTTTACATTTGAAATTTCTAAAACTTTTCAAACTCTATTTGGAAAGTTTGGGAGAGCGGCAATATTGTACTTTTGCAAAACCTGGAAGCTTTAAGTGTTTTATTTAGAAAATTTGGAAAGTTTATAAATGTTTTGGTGCTTTACATTTAAAAAATCTGAAACTTTTCAAACTTTATTTGCAAAGTTTAGGAGATTGACAATGCTTTATTTTTACAAAACCTGGAAGCTTTAAGTGTTTTATTTGAAAATTTTGGAAAGTTTTAATGTTTTACGTTTGCAAAAGTATAAAACTTTTCATGTTCTATTTGGAAAGTTTGTTCTCTTAAGCATGAAATGTTGAGCATGTGTAGCATAGTTGTGGCCTTTTTTTTTCTCGCTTGTTTCTTTTTCCTTAAGTTATTGAAGGGACTTGCATAACTTTTGTGGTTAATTCGTCCACCATTTTTTTTGGAAACGTTAAAATGCCGCATTTTTTTTTGGTAAAATTTGAAAATATAACAGTTTTCATTTTTGAAGATTTGAAAGTTATTGGAGCTTCTTCCTTTTTTAAAATTTGAATTGTTCCATTGGGGTCTTCTTTTAAACACTAAATTTGAAGTCCCAAAATGTTACTTTTAAATCATTTTAAAAGTTATATTTATATTGTCTTGAAAACTTCAAATACTCTTTTTGAATCCGATTTGCTTGATGTTTCGAGGCTGATTTGATTATTAATTTTTGAAAGAATTAAAACATTTTTAGACTGATTCACTTGTGGTTTTGTTCCTGGTTTTGCTGATTTTGTTTAAGTGGGTCAGCCTCCTCCGCTTATTTGGTTTTGTTTTCATTTTTCTTGTCAATGGTTAAGTTAAAAAATGAGAATTTCTGATTTAATTATTTCAGAATTGATTCATGCCTTAAAAAAAAAGGGAGTAATCAGAGGGGAAGGGTACTAAAAGAAAAACAATGATAATTAGTCTGTTGAGATGATTGAAACTCAAGGGGAAATAGCATAGCAAATCATTCACCTTTTTTGTTACATAATAAGGATAAAATTGTAATTGTGAGAATTGTTGAGAATTAGGAGAAAGAGCTTAAATGATTCAAGAGTTAGGTGTCTGAATTGAAAAATCAGTAGGCTATCAATTAGGACCTCTAAGCATTGGCTAGACTTAAGCTCAATTGTTTTTTAATAGGGATTAAAGCACAATTCATGAACCTTTTCGCAAAATTATAGGTTTATCCCCTAGGTCTTAAGAGCATGATAGTGAGGTAAGTTTGATCTAAAGATGTTCGAGTATTAGTTGAAAAATACTTAATTGAAGATAGAACATTTTAAAACACTTGAAGCTCAAGTTAAAGTGTAGGCTTCCTAGATTTTAGGAGCACACCCTAGATGAGAGTTCATCTACCTAATTTTCAAATGGATATTGAAGCTAGGCATCTGACCTAATTCATAAGTTAGTTAAAGCAATAGAGAGGATCTGCACCAAGCAGTGATTCATGATTGATTTAATTAAGTCAAATAGTGAAATTCTCGTCATAACTTAACTTAAAATGAAACTCAATGCACCGGGATTTGAGCTTGAACATTACACTCAAATCCTCCTAGCAATTGGAGACATTTGTTAATGTCACATATGGATCACCCGACTAGAATAAGTCTAAGGTCTAGGTGACCAGGACGATAGCGACATAGTTTATATGTACTTAAACGAGAGATACGAAGTGAGATTATTAGAATAGTATCACCTACCTCAAGGACATTCAATAAAGGGAGAGGATAAAAACAGATGATACTATTCGCCAACTCTTGGTGAAATTGTTGCCCCTGATACTCTTAAGTGTCCAATAGTCCTAGCCTGATTAGAGTAATTAGCATGTTGACTGCACTGCTTTACATAATATTTACAACAATAAAAATAAAATTTCTTTTGTCTATTAAAGTGAACCCTACATGTAAGTCTGAACAACAGCTTTTGAATATAAAAATCAAAGAATTTTGATAAAACTTACAAAGGTCTACGGCAGAGGTTAAGGACTGTCTTCCGTAAATTATCTAGTTGGTAGCTCTTACCCAAGGCTGGGAAGCACACAGTATAGCTCTAAGTCCCCACCTTTACTGATATTTTATACCTAGTCTTAGTCTTTCGTATGTGACCACGGGTTATGCTTTGCCTGTTCATGTTTTGTTACGACTCGTTTTGTTGCTTTTCACACTACAGTTCCAGCTTTCTTCCTTTTTTTTTGCAATTTATTTAAATTCATTGCAAATTATATTATATTTTATGAACTAACCATGCAATAGTAGCAGAAGCCCAGGTATGCATTTTATTTTATGCACTGCAGTTTCTTTATTTACTACACGGTATTTTCTTACCTGCATTCATCTACTTTACAGACAAAACCAAAACATTGAAACATACCTGTAGAATATGTTGAACCATAGACCTTAGGACTGCTGTTTCAACAAGTGGCTTGGAGCATACGCCATGGGCAACGTGTTGAGGACCTGTAAAGGGACATCTTCGAGAGATCCAACAAGTTTACAACAACAAACCTCTCATTAGAATTAAACAATAATCCATAGGACTTCGAGATAGCTCGCCCAGTGCGACGTAAATTCTCATACCCTCTTTAGGCCCCTACACAAACATGTTGTGCAACGTAAGTCTTAACTTGTCTTAGGTTCCGAGGTTGTCGTATGGTACGACGTAAACCCTCATATCTCTGTGTGTTATTTGCATAATCATATATTATGCAAATAAAAGTCCTAAATAATAAAATTGACAGTATTAAACACCTAAATAACATCGTCTCCAAAACCCAGCTACGCATTAGGATAATCCGAGAAGTCACTGAGATTTCGCCTCAGGATCTGTGGCACCCCCTAACCTTTTCCTTTTTTTGGACACCTAAAAATATTTTTTCCTATTTGAGTTACTCCCACTTGCTTTTTCACGTCCTATCGTGAAAATCTAAACTTTGAATTCTTGAAGACTGATACCTCTAATCATCATTGAGAGTTTTCTCAAGTGACCCCCGTCATTTAGGATGTAATTAACTATAGAAGCTTGCCTCCATAGGAAACTTGGAATCCAGATAAAATAAACTCTATTTAATCCCTATATTAATTTCTTCTAGATGGAGGAGGCAATTTTCACACCTCGTTATCGCTCCACGCCAGTCCCACAGGGTTAAAGGAGCTTTGACCTCATCAATCAAAGCTTTGTCTCCCCATAGTAGAGAGTCAGGTCGGACACATTGAAGGTAGCAAAAATGTTGTAATCTCTCGATAAGTCTTGTTGGTATCCATTTTCATTTAACACACCCTGGNAATCTCCAGAGTATTGATTCTTCATCACTAGAAATTACTCTGTGGAAGGGATTCACTTCATCTTTTGATCTGACAAATCACGATGTGACTACGGGTGGCCCTTCAGGAGTGTCACTTCTCAAAAGCAGCAAGCCTTTATTGCATTTGGAAGAATTCTCTAGAAAGTTCATAAACATCACTTTGTAGATTTCTTTTAAGTGATATTGTGTCATTTCCTCCCGATCTGAATTTTAACAAATTTCTCCTCGGTGGCATAGTTGGGATTTAGGTTTGGAGGTGTGTAAGAGTATGTAGGGATGGTTTGAGTGGAAAAGAGATGAAAAAATACTTGGTAGTGGGATTATTGGATAGCCCTAAAATAGAACTAGGGTTAGACTAGCTCTAATGCTAAATGATAATGTAGTTAACGAACAACGAGAAAAATGAATATTATTACTAAAATAAAATAGGAAATTACAACCAAACACAATAAGAAATTCGAAATTGCAACAAAAGACGGAAAAAACTCCACTAAGGTTGGATCAAGAGGTGGAGGTGGTGGTTGGCGAGGGTTTGGAAGGTGGCGGGATAGTGGATGAGGAAGTTAACCAGCAAAAAACAACAAGGTTGTGGTTTCCAATGGTTTGGGCTACAAGCAAGCAGTGGAACTCGATGCAAAAGGGCTGTCCAAAGCGGCAACACCAAAGATGTGAACAGTCCGGAACAACAAAAACAAGGAGCGTCCAAGTTAGGGTGCAGGTAGTAGGGTTTTAAAAGAGCCAAGCTTGAGAGAGCTCAGGCTTGACTTGTGTTTGGCTCATTTGAAATTCATTCTATTTGAAATTAGCCCGTGTTCGATATTTNCAAGGTTGTGGTTTCCAATGGTTTGGGCTACAAGCAAGCAGTGGAACTCGATGCAAAAGGGCTGTCCAAAGCTGTGAACAGTCCGGAACAACAAAAACAAGGAGCGTCCAAGTTAGGGTGCAGGTAGTAGGGTTTTAAAAGAGCCGAGCTTGAGAGAGCTCAGGCTTGACTTGTGTTTGGCTCATTTGAAATTCATTCCGTTTGAAATTAGCCCGTGTTCGATATTGCTTGTGAACATTGTCTTCGTGATCGGTTCGATTACATATTCTTATTCACCTTCAGCTCGAAATTGGTTTGTTTAAATTAATTAGAAAAATAGATGTAGGGTGTTTGATTAAAATTTGCAACATTCCTACATAATAAATGTCATAGAATCACATGAACACACGATTNCATATTCTTATTCACCTTCAGCTCGAAATTGGTTTGTTTAAATTAATTAGAAAAATAGATGTAGGGTGTTTGGTTAAAATTTGCAACATTCCTACATAATAAATGTCATAGAATCACATGAACACACGAGTAGAGGGTGATTTAAACTTAGATGTAAATATTTATAATATATTATTATATAAATAATGTATATAATTTTTTGATTTCGAGCCCAAACATGTCGAACACNCCTGTTCATGTTTTGTTACGACTCGTTTTGTTGCTTTTCACACTACAGTTCCAGCTTTCTTCCTTTTTTTTTTGCAATTTATTTAAATTCATTGCAAATTATATTATATTTTATGAACTAACCATGCAACAGTAGCAGAAGCCCAGGTATGCATTTTATTTTATGCACTGGAGTTCTTTATTTACTACACGGTATTTTCTTACCTGCATTCATCTACTTTACAGACAAAACCAAAATATTGAAACATACCTGGTAGAATATGTTGAACCATAGGTTTCAACAAGTAGCTTGGAGCATACGCCATGGGCAACGTGTTGAGGACCTGCAAAGGGACATCTTCGAGAGATCCAACAAGTCTACAACAACAAACCTCTCATTAGAATTAAACAATAATCCATAGGACTTCGAGATAGCTCGCCCAGTGCGACGTAAATTCTCATACCCTCTTTAGGCCCCTACACAAACATGTTGTGCAACGTAAGTCTTAACTTGTCTTAGGTTCCGAGGTTGTCGTATGGTACGACGTAAACCCTCATATCTCTGTGTGTTATTTGCATAATCATATATTATGCAAATAAAAGTCCTAAATAAAAAAATTGACAGTATTAAACACCTAAATAACATCGTCTCCAAAAGCCAGCTACGCATTAGGATAATCCGAGAAGTCACTGAGATTTCGACTCAGGATCTGTGGCACCCCCTAACCTTTTCCTTTTCTGGACACCTAAAAATATTTTTTCCTATTTGAGTTACTCCCACTTGCTTTTCCACGTCCTATCGTGAAAATCTAAACTTTGAATTCTTGAAGACTGACACCTCTAATCATCATTGAGAGTTTTCTCAAGTGACCCCTGTCATTTAGGATGTAATTAACTATAGAAGCTTGCCTCCATAGGAAACTTGGAATCCAGATAAAATAAACTCTATTTAATCCCTATATTAATTTCTTCTAGATGGAGGAGGCAATTTTCACACCTCGTTATCGCTCCACGCCAGTCCCACAGGGTTAGAGGAGCTTCGACCTCATCAATCAAAGCTTTGTCTCCCCATAGTACAGAGTCAGGTCGGACACATTGAAGGTAGCAAAAATGTTGTAATCTCTTGATAAGTCTTGTAGGTATCCATTTTCATTTAACACACCCTGGGCTAGAGATGCACATAATAGTAGATTCTCACAAAGTAACACTAGAACCATAAAGTTTGTCATTCGACTCTTCCACTCATACTTGGTTGGGCACATAGGATAAAAAAAATTGTCTGGAGGAACTAACTCTGAACCGAAATCTATGTCATATTGGTCAAGTCTCAATAGCAACCACTCTAGAAGGCCAATTTTTCTTCTCCGGAAAGACCTTGTAAGATGTGCTTTCCCATAGCTCCTAAAACGATTTTCAATGCTATGATTCATCCCTAATGTTTGACCATTTGTCGGTGGTTATATTGTTGAACTAAATTTAATACGCAAATGACTTCCCTTATACTTCCAAATATAGCTCAAATGTTTATCAACTCTGACATGTTGTACCTTCCTTAATAAAGGCAACTCAATAGGCAGACTATATATCTAAAAAATTTGAAATTCCCTTATCTAGGGTTTCTATGTATTTGTAGTCGGTTTCTGAAATTCATGACCCTCTTGCACAACCAATGTTACTCCTGCTGGAGTTTCTCTCATGGGCTCAACTTGAATGACGTACATCTCTCCCTCATTAGTTGGAAGCTACTGCTCTTTCAAGCGCTCGTCTTCTTCAGTGTCTACTATGTTATTGTCTATTTCTTCAAATGCTCCCTGCTAAGTGAAATAGACCGTACTCTTTTTTAGACAATGTGATGTACTTTGCCCAAAATTGTAGCACTTAACGCACTTTCTGCCTGAGACAGATTTATGAATGTTGGTTGGCTCCGCCCGTCTCCACTCTAAATTAGCTTTTCCTATGGCGGGATCAACTTAGATATTCGATTGGGTGTACTCTTGTTTCTTGACCCTATGATTAAATTTTGTTAGTAAGATGCGGCGGTCACCCTGTGTTGTTGTCTCGAGAACATGTCATGTTTATAATGAATAGGTAGGTATTTGCTTTGCATATTTCGTTTCATCTAAGACTAAAAAATGATTTTTTTCCCTTTCCGTTGGCGTAGGTGCTTCAAATTTTCTCATCACAGCAACAGACTCTTCTTTAACTTGGTGGCGACTAGATTTACCATTATGTCTGATGAGACGTCCTAGCATTCAAAGACATGTTACATTGCCTGGAGCCACTCAAAAAATTTGTCTGGATTCATCTGGTCATCAAAATGTGTTTAAGTCACCCAGCAATCCAAAATTTTAGCTTCTCTGATATTCCATGCAAATCTCCAGAGTATTGATTCTTCATCACTAGAAATTACTCTGTGGAAGGGATTCACTTCATCTTTTGATCTGACAAATCACGATGTGACTACGGGTGGCCCTTCAGGAGTGTCACTTCTCAAAAGCAGCAAGCCTTTATTGCATTTGGAAGAATTCTCTAGAAAGTTCATAAACATCACTTTGTAGATTTCTTTTAAGTGATATTGTGTCATTTCCTCCCGATCTGAATTTTAACAAATTTCTCCTCGGTGGCATAGTTGGGATTTAGGTTTGGAGGTGTGTAAGAGTATGTAGGGATGGTTTGAGTGGAAAAGAGATGAAAAAATACTTGGTAGTGGGATTATTGGATAGCCCTAAAATAGAACTAGGGTTAGACTAGCTCTAATGCTAAATGATAATGTAGTTAACGAACAACGAGAAAAATGAATATTATTACTAAAATAAAATAGGAAATTACAACCAAACACAATAAGAAATTCGAAATTGCAACAAAAGACGGAAAAAACTCCACTAAGGTTGGATCAAGAGGTGGAGGTGGTGGTTGGCGAGGGTTTGGAAGGTGGCGGGATAGTGGATGAGGAAGTTAACCAGCAAAAAACAACAAGGTTGTGGTTTCCAATGGTTTGGGCTACAAGCAAGCAGTGGAACTCGATGCAAAAGGGCTGTCCAAAGCTGTGAACAGTCCGGAACAACAAAAACAAGGAGCGTCCAAGTTAGGGTGCAGGTAGTAGGGTTTTAAAAGAGCCGAGCTTGAGAGAGCTCAGGCTTGACTTGTGTTTGGCTCATTTGAAATTCATTCCGTTTGAAATTAGCCCGTGTTCGATATTGCTTGTGAACATTGTCTTCGTGATCGGTTCGATTACATATTCTTATTCACCTTCAGCTCGAAATTGGTTTGTTTAAATTAATTAGAAAAATAGATGTAGGGTGTTTGGTTAAAATTTGCAACATTCCTACATAATAAATGTCATAGAATCACATGAACACACGAGTAGAGGGTGATTTAAACTTAGATGTAAATATTTATAATATATTATTATATAAATAATGTATATAATTTTTTGATTTCGAGTCCAAACATGTCGAACACGATTGAACAAAAGATTATCTTCAACTCATTTGTAATTTGAGCTTAAAAAAACTATTTGTACTTAGCTCGCTTACTTAATGAATGATTCGAACATGAGTTGCTTAATGAGTCGAACACGAGCTGTCCGCAAACAATAAGCTTTTCTGACAGCCCTAGCTAGTAGTAAAGGGGAAACTAAAAGATGGCAGCAATTGGGAAAGGATATGGGCGAAAGTTCAGAAAGTAGCATCAAGGTGGAAGGGAAGAAACAATGGCTGGGAAGGCCGAAAATGGTAAGAACAACTCCTTATTGTTCTAGATGGTGACAACAGACAGAGAAGCAGATGGCGACAGTTGGAAGGCAGAAAACTGCAACAACAACAACAACAATAACAACAAAGCCTTAATCCTACTACGTGGGGTCGGCTACATGAATCATTTTTCTCCATCGCGTCCTATTTAGTTTCATATTTTCCTTTAGTTCTAAAAAATTAAGATCATTTTTTTATACAATAAGCCCAAGTTTTCCTAGGTCTACCTCTGTCTTTCTTAACATAAGTCGAATCTAAAACATCTGCTCTCCTAATCGGATAATCAGATAGTCGACGTTTAATGTGACCAAACCATCTAAGACGATCTCTAATTTTTTCCATCACTGCAGAAAGGAAAAATAAAGACAGCTATTTCATGTACCTGCAGCAAAGGAGGGCGACAAGGAGCAATGTGGAAAGGATGTAGAAGGGTAGAGAAAAGATAATCACCACCACGGGAGCAAAATACAAGCGAAGCACCACTTGACCCTTGGAAATAGCCCTATAAGGGAAAAACGGAGATGTCGACGACTGCCACGACATAAAACTCATGAAAACTAAATTCTAAACATCCTAAAAGCAAATATAAGGTACTAGAAAAACTAAGAAGACGTGGCAATTGTTGGCAACTCTGAGTCAATTCCTAGATTGGTTTGGTCCAGGTGGAGACGTGGCAATTGTTGCTCCTTGTTACCGCTTTGAATAATTAAATGAAAAGAATTGTAATATTATGATGCCACATGGAATAATACGACTTGATCCAACAATAATTTCCTCTCATACACGTTGAGGACGAAATGACCTTTTCAAAAGGGAGTAATATTAGATCGGCACCTACGACGCTATCCGCCAAATTTTATGTTAGGTGGAAGACTAAAAGGGTAATTTTGTCATTTATTAGTTATTATTTTGGAGTATAAATAAGACTTAATATGTTTAGGGTTAGGGTATGTGTGATTATTGTCTTGAACCTTCAGGTTAGAGTTTGANTATGTTAGGTGGAAGACTAAAAGGGTAATTTTGTCATTTATTAGTTATTATTTTGGAGTATAAATAAGACTTCATATGTTTAGGGTTAGGGTATGTGAGATTATTGTCTTGAACCTTCAGGTTTGAGTTTGGGAGAGATTGTCTACCTCTCGAATTGTAGATGTTTATCTTTTATATATTCGGGATTGTATCGTTTTGATTTACTGCCGGCAGAAATGCATCTATTGTTTTTGTCCTAATTCTTCCAGAAACTTGTGTCGTTCCTATCATTATGGTGGTGTTTTTAATGTGATGTCAATGATTTAAGTGGTATGCATGTAAATATGAATGTTTAGTTGTTAGATATGTAAGTACATAAGAACCGTGTTATGTATGTAAATGTCCCTCTATATATATATATATATATATGGATTATAAATTGATTGCATTGCTCTTACCATATGCTGGCGGATTAGCAATAATTGCATCAGCTTTGAAAGGAATGCCGGAATCCACATCTGGATTGCTGCAGGCTGCAAGTAAGGAAAAAATAATTTCCCTGATTTGCTTTCTTTGAACTGGAATCTCAGAGGGTGCAGAAGGTAGGAATCCTTTATTCTTAACCATGTCTGAGCAAATAAATAAATAAATATATTTAATAAATGTCACATGACGGTTCCAATAATCTTTTATTAATCATCACTGCCTATGCTAAAAGATTAAAAAAGAAAAAACAAACAAAAGTGTACGCACATTCAGCGAGAACCTTTGGGTCTCCTCCAAGGGGGAAAAACTCCAGACCAGCAGTCAAAACAAACTCTTTGAAATTTGCATGTGTTGCTAGTCTAACACGATGGCCATAATCCTGATTAGAAGAAAAAAGAGACGTTATTTTATTGCTCAATTTCAACTCTCTGGTAAAAGTAAAACCACAACTGAAAAGACTAAAGGCTTGTCTCAGATAAATTTTTTTTTCCTTTGTTTTTTAAAATATGTTTGTTATGTTTATTAGATGTTATGATTTTTGTTTTTTTTAAAATAACATGTTTTTAAAAATACTTGGAATAATATTTAAATATTTCAAGTGTTCTAAAAAACAATTATATCTTCATCAAACATAACAAACAGGTTTTGTTTCAAACCAAAACATATATATAACAAAATAAAAAAAAATAGAAAGCATAAAACAAAAGTGATCCCAAAGAGCCTCTAAAGGAGGAGCCAAATTAATGTCATAGCCATAAAAATGCAAAGGGTAAACTTGCTCAAACAAATACTAATCCATTTCACACACCAGTCAATGAAACAAGTTTATCATCGATCAAGCTTCTAAAACTGCTTACATTTAGCAATTTTGGGTCATTTCAGATAATAACACTACCAAACTAGCACTTCGGCTATCGCCTCCATCATCAGTCAAAAATGCAGTAATCCTACCGGAGTTCACGGAACTCACGCTGCCAACTTCAGCTAATCTTGTGTGAATTTTGATCTTTGACTTAAGAAACCAAGTAGTAGTTTGTTTTGCTCAAAAGAAAAAAAAAAGAATGCGAAGAAAAAGGAAATCAGTAATTGAAATATAGTCTACCAATGTTTTGGTTTTGTGCAAAATAAATGTAAAATATATGTTTGGTTTGAAGTAGATATCACTTGACGGCAGCATCCAGCAGGTGACATGCAAAAGCAGCCAGAGATGGTGGGGGGCAGCAGTTGCTGGTAGTGCGGACGTCGGGCAGTAGTGACATGTATTTAAAAAACAGCAAAGACAGACAAGTTTTAATTAACCAAAATTGAACTAAAATATGAGTTTTGAATTCACTAAAAGTTCACACTATAGTTCTTTCTCATCCAACAAAATACAAAAACTTTGAAAATCCCCACGTTCTTTTTGCAGTACCCTGGTAATGAAGGCAATTAAACAGCCCCTAAATAAGTAACAACACAACCAAGCTAAATGAAGCTTTTACTCAGTTTTCAACGCTATACAAATATGAAAAATCACATTTTTCAATTCAGTTCTTCTCTAGTTGAATATTGCCGGGCATTTTTATGCAGTTTCAAAGGGATTCTCTCAATAATAAATGGCAGCGGAAAAAAGAAATTTAATTTTTATTAGTCACATACCAGCAATTCCTGAGCAGGCGGAAAGAAAAAAAATAAATGAGCGCATACAATAACGAAATAAGTCAGATAAAAATAGCCAATTGTCACACAATTGCTATAGAAATTTGTAACAATGAGTGTAAACATTAAAAATCTTGTCTTACAAAGTTGTTTTTTTTGCAAACTTAAAAATCTGAAATATTCACAGTTTGAACTTTACACAAATAGGAATTTCAGGCTCCCAAAATTTCATCAAAATACAATAAAAGTCGAAGAAGAGTAGATACATAAAACTACTGCTGCCACTCTCACGTTTGAATGAAAAGGCCTTGGAGATGAACTTAAGTTGATCCGATAATAAAATAAATCTCCACTAAATATGTGATAGCTCAAAGGACATCTTGTAGAAGAGCATGCAATTATATAGCCAGATTGTGGAGAGAAGAAGATAAGATTTTGTTAATATATTAACAGAAAATGATGTACAGCAACTTATTTGAATTTTGGCGAGAAATAGCAATAGTTTGATGGGGCATTTACATACATAGCACAAAATTCTTATGTATTACATATCTCATACATAAACTTTCATATTTACTCACAAAACACTAATATCTTTAATATCACATCAAGAATAGTACCATTACCACATTTTAGATGTAAATTACACCTTTTCATGGATGGGCTTAAAGCACCAAAGTACCATGTATAAA
Organism: Phalaenopsis hybrid cultivar; assembly: GCA_002079205.1. Classification (NCBI taxonomy): domain Eukaryota; kingdom Viridiplantae; phylum Streptophyta; class Magnoliopsida; order Asparagales; family Orchidaceae; genus Phalaenopsis; species Phalaenopsis hybrid cultivar. The sequence goes on along the minus strand of JXCR01124047.1, from coordinate 8,321 downwards.
AATATGAAAATTTAGGTGTGAAATATGTCAAGACATAAGAATTGTGTGTTACTTGCGTAAAATTCCCAAAATAAAAATAAATGAGCAGCACAAGATAAAAAAATAGCAACTTAAAATCAAAATAAAAAAAATCACCTGTAAACGTTTACCAATAGCAACAAATGGCTGCACATCTCCTCGCGTGCCCACAATAAGAATAACTATTTGCAGAGGTGGCATATATTGATTGTCACATGGGATAGTAAATTCCTCATCAACAGTTTCATAATGACCATCTTCGGAGTCGGGATCAAGAGGTGGAGGCTCAACATTACTCGGGATTTCAACTAACACAGATCCATCATCTCTGACAGTAGCTATCCGTTTTAGCATCCTAAGCTACAAAGTATAGAAAAATTAAAAACAAATTAAAGGTGTAACTTTTTTGTAGCACACAAATGGGATTTAACAAAAAGGTAAGTTTGGAAAATGCAACGTTGAGGAGTAAAAAACAAACACTACCTGCTTAAACAAAGGGGCACTTGCATACATACCACATTATTCTTATGTATTTACATAAATAACACCTAAACATTCATATTTTCTTGCATATCACTCAAATCCTTAATATCACATCAAAAATATCATCATTACTCTCTCTTTAAAAGTGAAATACACCAATTCATGCATAGGTTTATGACACCAAAGTGTTATAAGAGTAAATATCAAATTTTGGGTGTTAGATATATAAATACATAAGAATTGTGTGGAATGTATCGAAATTTCCCAAAAACAATATGTCTAACTGTTAGAAGATAAATTTATCGTTCAACAAAAAAAGATTGAGATGCCAAACATCAAGCCGGTAATAAAAGTCTAGGTAAGGGTTATTGTAGGTTATTAACAAGCAAATAGTGCTTGAAATGTGTCCTCGTATTTTTTATATTTGTGAATAAGTTAAATGGGTAGTCGGTGCTAAAAGGTGACAGATGTAAAAATACACCGGTGAGCTTAAAGGAGTGAAAGGAAAAATGTTAGAGCTGCAATCAGAAGGTTCATAAGGTCACAAGGATACAAGAAACGCAAGTTTAATTATATATGGGATAGAATTCATTCTATAAGTTGGGAAACTACAAAGCATATACAAAGTTATTGACACATTATTGATTTTGATGAATACAAATAGTTCATGAGTAATCAAACTAATTACTATAGTCATTATGTCGAAATGTACAAGAAAAAAAAATCTATGAACATGAAGATTTTAAAAGGAACCTCAACTATATTCAAGAAAAGGAAAAGCTGAAAAAGTTCATCAAATGTCTAAACAATATCTCATAACACTTAACGAATTTATTTTTGTTGACCTCTGCATTATCTATTTGACTAATCCCCTCTTATAGGTGTCCATTGATAAGTTCTTCGATATGAATATTCAAATGATTCTTGAAGGAAGGTACGATGAGTGATGAATTAGAGGAGGCGGGGTGAGTGGAATGGGTCACAAGCTTATTTCATCAATGATTATTTTTTGCATATTATATTCAATCTTTAACACAAACTGTTGATTACATTAATAGCATCATCAAAGTATGTTATTGCAGCTTGTCAATTATTTACCTATTTGACCCTTATAATTAATTTGGATTATTTTTCTTTTAAATAACAAGATCGTTTGAAAGTTGTCTAAACAATTAAAATTATAAAAATAATTACAATTGATGAGTTAGATACTGATAAGGAGTAAAATCAAGCCGGTAGTTTAAAATGTGCATAAAATAGAATTTGCGGTCACATTGGAGTAATCTTTGCAGTTTAGTTAAGAGATATGAGGTCATCTATGTTGTTCTAGTATTTTAGGAAACAATTAAGGAAATACATAAAATCAAAGAAGTTAAGTTTATGTGGCTTATGATGTAATAATCTCAACTGATTTTACTTTTACTTTGCATTTAATTATAGAAATTTTAGTAACTAATAATAATCTTTGTCAGGAACAATAAGGAAAATCAAGTCATCTTTAATGCAATGCATTTGATATCAATAATCAAACATATTCTTCAAAATTTAAGAAAAATAAGAGAGAGATTTTGTTTTGAATGGTGAAATTATTTAGTGAAAATTTTGATATACAAATTCCAAAAACGATTGCTCCTTACTTTGGGGTCAAAAAATGCTGGTCCTTAAAATACATTATTAAAGTTGAGCATCATTATAAATTTGATAATTTGCTCATCATAAATTTGATAATTTTATAACCAATTTAGATACACAACTGTAGGAGTTGAGTAACAGATTTAAAGAACACATTGTACAATTATTGATTCTTAGCTTAACAATAAATCCTCAACATGAATATTGATCATTCAAAATTGATGATATTTGCCAACTTGCTGATCAATGTTATCCCAAAGTCTTCAAGAATATAGAAAATTATAATTAAAAATTAAATTAGAGCATTTAAAAGTGAAGCCCAATGAAATTAATTTTTTTAGAATAGCTTTGCAAGTTCTGATTTATGTCAAATGTTAGCTAAAACAAGAAAATCAGTAATAAATTCTCTTATAGATCATTTAATTAGATTGATCTTGACAAGATTTGTTTTANTTTATGTCAAATGTTAGCTAAAACAAGAAAATCAGTAATAAATTCTCTTATAGATCATTTAATTAGATTGATATTGACAAGATTTGTTTTGACTACAACAATTAAATATGCATTTTCAACTATAAAGATTATCAAAATAAGGTCAAGAAATATCAGGAAAGACAATATTCTTGCAAGCTCATTGATAACATATATTGAAAAAGATATTATAATAGAGTTTTGATGTAGAATCAATAATTGATGATTTTGATGCAAATAATAAACAATTGACATAATTTAAAATTCGTAATAATAATGGATGGATTAAAATAAAATTTTTTTCTTTATAAATTATTCTTAGCATTTCTTTTCATTTTATCTTATTTATTTATTTATTTAAATAAAAATTTTAAATTTTAATTTTAATTTACTTTTAGTTGTTTTTTAGTTCCCACCATCTCTCCTCAAATTCTAGTCCCGCCAATATGTNGGCTACATGAATCATTTTTCTCCATCGCGTCCTATTTAGTTTCATATTTTCCTTTAGTTCTAAAAAATTAAGTTCATTTTTTTATACAATAAGCCCAAGTCTTCCTAGGTCTACCTCTGTCTTTCTTAACATAAGTCGAATCTAAAACATCTGCTCTCCTAATCGGATCATCAGATAGTCGACGTTTAATGTGACCAAACCATCTAAGACGATCTCTAATTTTTTCCGTCACTGCAGAAAGGAAAAATAAAGACAGCTATTTCAAGTACCTGCAGCAAAGGAGGGCGACAAGGAGCAATGTGGGAAGGATGTAGAAGGGTAGAGAAAAGATAATCACCACCACGGGAGCAAAATACAGGCGAAGCACCACTTGACCCTTGGAAATAGCCCTATAAGGGAAAAACGGAGATGTCGACGACTGCCACGACATAAAACTCATGAAAACTAAATTCTAAACATCTTAAAAGCAAATATAAGGTACTAGAAAAACTAGGAAGACGTGGCAATTGTTGGCAACTCTGAGTCAATTCCTAGATTGGTTTGGTCTGGTGGAGACGTGGCAATTGTTGCTCCTTGTTACCGCTTTGAATAATTAAATGAAAAGAATTGTAATATTATGATGCCACATGGAATAATACGACTTGATCCAACAATAATTTCCTCTCATACACGTTGAGGACGAAATGACCTTTTCAAAAGGGAGTAATATTAGATCGGCACCTACGACGCTATCCGCCAAATTTTATGTTAGGTGGAAGACTAAAAGGGTAATTTTGTCATTTATTAGTTATTATTTTGGAGTATAAATAAGACTT
>JXCR01124043.1:0-11517 GCA_002079205.1 Phalaenopsis hybrid cultivar | reverse complement strand
TATATATATATATATATATATATATATATATATATATATAATGTAGGGCGAAAACCAATGCTCAATTGGCAGTCATAAGAGAAAAAATATTGTTTGCCTTTCTTCGAGTAATAGTATTTTGGCTTGGCTTTTGCTCATGCATTTGGCCAATCAGCTGGAGCCTAACTAGCTTTCTTTTAATTACTTGGTATTTTGGCAAACGACCTCACTGCACGTTGCTCCAGATGAAGATGAACTGGCCTTTTCTTAAGTTGAAACCTGGATGATCCTTCTCAAAATTTTTTGCAGCATAGCATATTGGTTCTCTTAGTGCAATTGGGTTAGCATTTTCTCTTCCTGCAAGTCCTTACAAATAATTTTTATGAAGCCAATCTATGTCTATATTTGGGGACACATCTCTCTGTCATGGGCAACTAGGCAATATCTTTTGGTCTTTCAAATCACATGTTCGATGCTATCATCACTAATATTGCGCTCTTTGCTTTCTTTATGTTACTTAGACTTAGAAAATATAGCTTTTAATTGGCATCTTTTGAAAGCTGCCCAGATTGGCTCCGAGAGCAATACAGTTGCTCTCTTTTGAATGCTTCATATTTTCAAATTTTTTGTGGCTTAAAAGTGAAATTTTGTTTTTAGGACTTTCGATTTTTCAAAATTTTCGCGGCTGGATAGCTCTTCATTTTGGTCATTCTCTACACATTTCAAAATTACAAATAGAAATTTTAATATGTATATGATTTTTCTTGGGATAGGTTTTACAATTTTCTATTAGGAATCTGTATATATATATATCCACATCACCTACTTTTTTGAAGTAACTCTAGCATGTTTTGTTTTTCTGCTTGCTATTCTTCAGGCTCTCTTCATAGTTGCTAATCTTTCCAACAGGTCAATTACTATCCGGGATCCTAAAGCACAGAGTCAATCTCCATAACAGCACAGCTCCAATGACGCCACTTTAATCGATGTGTTCCGAGAAGGGCTGTGAATTTAGCTCAAAGATCATTAATAGCTCCAAAATTGATTTAAATTTTAGCTTGGATTGAAGTGAGAACGAAATAAACGAGTCGAGCTCATTTTGAGCCAATTTCGAGCCATGGCTCACAAACTGGTTCAAGATTAGCTTAAACTATACTTTTTTTTATAAATATTATTAATAAAAATATTAACAAGATTTCGAGCTGAAAAAGATCCAAATAACTCAATTTGAGGCATCTTGTTTCGATTTCGGACCGGATCAAACCGAATCCAAGCTGAACAGTTCCAAAAAAACTCAAATTTGGGCAAACTCATTTTTATTTCGATCTGGATCGAGCTAGATTAAATTTTCGCGACGAGTTGGCTCGAAATCAAACATGACAAGCCATGAACCGATTTCAATCCGAACTCAATTCATTCGAGCCGGCCCCACCTCGGATCGAAATCGGCTCGTTACTAGCCCTAGTTTCGAGTCATCTTCATAGTATGCCCATTTTCTTCTCCTATTTCCTGCTTATTATAACTTTTCGTTCATTATACTATTTTATCGTGTAATCAACTTTTCCTTGTAATGCAATTACTCAGCTAGGCCCTCTATCCCACCCTTCCCAAATAAAAGAAAAATACCAAATGAAGCTCAATCATGCTTAATCATTCCCTCTCTATAAAAAAATTAATACATGAAGTCCGCATGTATGCGGACTCTGTATCCGACAGTGTACGATAAGATATACACGAAGTACTCTCAGAGTCTGCATGCACACAGACTTCATACTTAAGATGCTCTCCTCTCCATATAATTATTTTTGCACTTAAGAATTTCACTATTGGGGAGATAATGAATGACAACACTAATTATTACCCTATGATTCCTCTGCCCGTTATTTCTAACACACTGCTCAACGCGGACAAAGGCAAAGGCCAACAGTCTCTTAGAAAGTCCTCTTTCACCCATCTGAGACCACTAAGATAAAGCATGGCTTCCGGGACCATCGCTCCCCACCTATTCAGGAATCCAAGGCCTCGGGAAATAGCAAAGTAGCCGTAAAAAAGGCTCATTTTTTTCTTATCTATTTCACATTTCTAAAAATCATACTCATAAAACCATTTTGGTTAATTATATTTCATAAATCATCACTTCTCATTTATTAAAGCTTAGAATTACATCAAGAAATGCTGCTCCTAACAGTTTCTCTGATGTAATATAAGTATTATACAATCGTTTATTTATAATTTTATCCAAGTTTCTCATTTCTATCACAAAACTGCACTCTTTATGCTTCTGATGCAAATTTTATACATATATGAAATCAAAACAAAATGTTCTGAAAAAACAAAGGCAATTAAGGCATTATAGTAAGGAAAGAACTGACATTTATAAGAGCCATTGCTTCCTGTAAATTGATGAGAAGAGATGCGTTTACATATTGGTGCTTCTGAGGAAGATTGCCAATTTAATTTGAATCTGGATTTGGGCCACGAGGGACTTCATGTTTACTGGCTTGGAAGTCACTGAAAGAGCTGTGCCTTTGTTGGGGAGGAAACCTCGTGGACCGGAAGGTTGAGGAAGATGATGAGAGCTGTTGAGTGCTGTCGGAGGGAGATGTTGTTGAGAGCTTCGGTTGTACGGTTGAGCAAACAGAGAGGAGAAAGGTAAGGAGGAGGAAGAAGAAAAAGAGCTTCATGTGGGATGGGGAGGTGGCTTTAAGAAACTAGCAGAGGGAATGTTGATGATGGGAGGGAAATATTTAAAGGTGGAGAACTTATTTGGAGTATCTGAATATGTACATATGCAGCTATGCAGGGTGTAAACTAGTTGTATACATGCCTCGCACTTTTTATTTATTTATAAATGTAACACGCAAAGTTCGATGTTTTAACATTTTGGTTTCAGGAACCGATACATGAAAATGTGTATTTCACTTTTTAAATAATAGTGATGATGGTATTTTTGACGTGGTATTAAAAATTTGAGTGATATGCTTGTGAATACGAATATTTAGTTTTTAGATATGTGAATATATAAGAATTGTGCGGCATGTGTGTAATGTCATTTCTAAGTACACAACAAGTACATAATACAAATTATTTTTTCTAGCTCTAAACCCTAGTGAGCAGTCGAATGTGATACCTTTATGTTCTATATTTTGTTTCCAACAAATATACTAACTATTTGCTCACTATGCGTCAGGCAATTGTTTACCTAAAAACATGAAATGTATAGGGAGATCACAACTATATATTTCTATATTCCACATGTAGAGTTATGTTTATTTGTCCACATCCAATATATATGTATCTATATATTTGTGTGTGTGTGTATGTGCAGCGTTCCCAGACTCTTTGGTTGACACCTGTTATGTCAATTTTAAGTACTCTGAGGTCGGGGATTCGTCAAGTGGTTAAGCACATGAGATTGATTGGGGGCTCGTATCATAGCCTCTAGTCAATCTTTTAATATATATTGGTTACCAATATGAATAAGAAGATAAATTATTAGTTACCAATATGATTAACAACTTAACTTTGCCTATTGATCAGTGATTTTTAATCACAATATTTGATTTATTTTTTTGGAAGTTAAGCCTTGATGTCAGATAAATTAGTGAGCATCGATAAGCATGAGTTCCAAATCTTGATTTCTAGCTAAAGAGAGAATCCTTTATCAACTTCTATACATTTGGAGCACTAAAATGAACTTTAAAATGAAAGTGTTTGTTTTTTTTTTCTTTTCAGGAAACTTTAAAATGAAAGTTGGCTTTTACATATCCTTTATTCTTATCATGGATGCATTTTTTGAGCCCAGCCAGACCTCTCCCGGAGAAAGGAGAAAGGAGAAAGGAGAAAGGAGAAGAAAAGGTGAAGCGTGACTGGATTTGGCATGTGTACAATGGCTGATTACTTTATCTGAGCTAATAGTGAAAGGAGCTAGTGCTTTTCAGAAGGCTTCACGGGATATGTAATATGGTCGGTCTATAAGCATATTTAGGCTGCGTTTTGGCTGCAGCCTTAATTTAGGTTAAGTAGAATTTATCAAATTCAATAAATGCCATAGGCAGTGCATTCGATAGAGATTAACTTGCTAGTGAAGGTAGGAAGAAATTCTTAAATCCGTCTCGCAATCTGAATTTACTAAATCCATATTTACATCCTAAAAGAGTAGAACGCGGGAAAAAAAGATGGAACGTGAAAAATTTTGATATAATAGAGCATTGGATTTATTTTTTATTTTTTTGTGTTTGGCTGGATTTACTCTAAATTTATGCTAAATTCTCTTTAAGTGATGTTACCAAACACGGCCTTAAATGGATTATTGATCATATTATTGTTGTGATTATTGAATCTAGTTTTCTGCTCTATCCAATAGGAAGAAAAAGATAGGAACTGAGACAAAAACAAATCTAATCAAATAGAATTCCCTCCCTCCCTGTGATCTTAGAAAATATTGTGTCCGGAGTCCGGACGCGAGCTACGTCCAGACAACGGACGTGAAACAACGGAAGTCTGAGCTCCAGCTTCGCCCTGCTATATCACGTCCGTTGTCCGGACGCAATATTTTTTTCCTGTGATCTCTCTCTCTTATTTTTGTCTTCTCATTAGCCTTATGAAAGACTTAAAAGAGTAGCATCTGCATGCTGTCCAATTCATGGTTTATATATGTATGTATATATATATATATATAAATATATATATATATATATATATATATATACCTTGAAGCAAACTTACGTGAGACGGGAGATAGAGAGCTTTCATGAACTTCACTATAACCCGAGAATAACTTGCTAGTGAAGGTATTAAATGTTAAAGGAGATTAAAACAATTGGATTTGGCGGATTCCTGGATGGTACTATGCCAAAACCCCCGATCTTCATCACTGATAGCACTGGTAATTACAGCACATGGAATCTCATTGACCAAAATCTGGCCGCCGCAATACTATGCACCATCTCTCCAACTGTGTTGCCTTATATTATCAACCTACAGCTGCAATGAAATTTGGAAAGCACTTGACAACGTCTTCAAGGCACAAACAGATCCCGGCCAATCTAGCTTAAAGACGAGCTTACAATGTAGTCATGGGCAATCAAACAATGACACAATATCATACTCAAATCAAGATACTAGTTGACACAATCGCAGCAGCTAAATCGTCAATTGATACAGAAGATATTATTCTGTACATTGTCAAAGGATTACCTGCAGCTTAACAATCCTTCAAGACAGCAATTAGAACCTCCCTCACTCCTATAAGCCTCGAGAATCAATATTCCTTGCTCTATAGCGAGGAAATTAATCTCGCTAGCGGCAATCCCGACAAAATTCCAACAACTGATCAACACCTTGCTCTCTCCTTGTAGCGAGGAAGAGGTCGTTCCAGCTACAAAGGCAGAGGACGAAGCAATAATGCATCCGAACTCGATGCTCTCCAAAATCAAAACACATGGATTTTCGTGCCTCCCCCATCTAATCAATCCATCTTGCGCAGCAAGTGGACCTATAAAATAAAGCACCAATCTGATGAAACAATTTCTAAATACAAAGTGCGTTGGTCTCTCAAGAATACAAACAAGAATTCGGCTTGCACTACAGCGAGGCATTCAGTCCCGTCGCTAAACACACAGCCATTCGAACTCTTTTGAAAATTTCAATTAATCGAACCTGGCCCATCTTCCTACTGGATGTCATTGTTTTCTCAGTTTTTTTCAACAAACTGAATCGTTAGCTTATCTATTTATATGTCTTGAAAAATTTGGTTATTCAAAAAAATCTCCCTCCCGATTCATAGCAAATATTCAAAAATGAGAAGAATCGAAAAAATAATATATGACAATGAATAAGCAAACAAATAAAAATAAACAGACGAAATGTTGATATAAGGGTAATCCCCGTATGATGGGTCAAGAATATACGTCCGAACATGATCAAATCGAATTACATTGAAACACAACATCCACGAAGAGAATCCATGTATAAACCACTAGTAACCAGAAAACCAAAAAGAATATTTTTTTTTCTTGGGTCAAGAGTCTCCAGAGGAATATATCCCGCTGGTTAATTACAAAATACCCTCGATAAAAAAAATTTAGTTTATATTATTATGAACCTGAAGAATAGGTCATGATAGTTATTTTGTATGGGAATGCATCAATGTTTCAAAGCTCTCGCTAAGTCATAGGGAAGAGAATAATTCTATCACATCCCAAAAGGATTGCGACTTGTAGACATGAAAATCTACAAAATAACCAAAATCATCTCGACGGTGATATCCCTATACGTCATAACTCATCGGTTCATAAGATTAGAGGGTGAATCATCGCATCCCAAATGGGGGGCAATTCATCGTAATCGGGTCATCAAGATGATATCAAATAAGTTAAAAGACCGACAGGGCTCGAAGGGGCTCAGTAAGATGAAGGGTTGAGTTATCCTAAAAAGTAGAAGTAGTTGGGTTGGAGTGTCATGGACCCGTCATTCCAAGCTACTAGGACACTGAGTCTACCTGATCGAGAAAGTAGTCGACCCAACACATCCAAAGATCCCCGATCAGCAATTCATGTCGTCCACAGGAACTTCGGTACACCTAAAGTCAAATTAAGGAAACTCTATCCTATAACTATACGGTGAAGCTCCAAAAAATGAGACTTATACCCGCCGAAGTAGCGTAGATGTCATTGGAAATAAAGGAAAGAAAAGGTCCAACTACAAAATTGAAGCACTCTCCACGAAAGCACTTGCACCCATCTTGATCGGGAGCCTTCTAAGACCTTAAATGCACAAGACAACCACCTAAATAGAAATTTATGTTGAGCAAGTCAGGTTGAAGAAGCTCAGAGGCTTTTCTTCAGGACATGCAAATATGATGCAGTTATCTACCACAATTTTAAGCGTGGAGACACCATTAATTATGATTTGAGTGATAATCATGCATGTAACTCATTTAAAGCCGGGCGGCCAAGCAGAAAAATAAAAGTGCAAATTTAAAAGCTCTGAATATTTTAATCCTGAAATTTTATTAGAATTTTGTATCAAATTTAGAATTTTAAATCCTAAATAACTTATATTGCATTCATGATTCTCAAACAAATCATAGAAAGAAACAATGAAATTCATTTTAAGCATGCAAATATGTCATAGAAAACAATAAAACAAGCCAAATCAAAATAATAAGAAAAGATTGGTGTCGCTGGATCGGCAACATATCCCAAATAATAAAAAGAGTGATCGGACTCTGCATATACATGTTTGGTTCAAATTTTATACATCAATATCAAATGTGAAATTAAGTTACGGGACACAAGCTACTGCTGCTAAACTCCAGTCACCTGGTTCTCGCGCCAAAATGTCTCGGAACTCGTGCTTGTATCTTATTTTCTCTACAGAACTCTTCTAGGGACTTTAAAAAATACAAATAAAAAATAAAATGACTCGACCTAAATGAAAAAATGTTAGCACAGAAAGTTATTGTGTTTGTGACACGTCTAGGGGTAGAGTTAAGTAGCACCAGCAACCAAAAGTTTGAATGTAAATCATCACATGCTCCCTATTTTTATTATATTTGTGTGTGTGCATATATATGACATTGTTTCCTGTAGAAAACCAACCTATTATACTATCATGCAAATAAAAAATCAGCACACAAGCACGCCAGAAGCACAAAAGTGACACTTGGCTAGAACAAACAAACCAACAGAGAACTATAGTCAGATGCATCGAAAATACTAACTAGCATGCAAGTCCTAGCCTGGCACGCCACCTAACGAAAAGTGTCATAACCAGCATCTAAGTGCTCAGAGTAAAGTCTCCAGTTACCGTATGACTTTGACAGGGTTGCGACACCGACCCCGTCCTAAGATCCAAGGGATCTAAAACACATCACGAGAAATAGGTGACATTTAAAAGAAATTGTTTCATATAAAACCTAAAATATATAAATCTTAGAGTATTTTGGATAATATCTATAGTACAAAAATATCTATTTTTTATATTTTAAAATAGCGGACCATAAAATGCAGGTATGTGACGCATGTGACGTACTTTAGAGCCTTTAGATCTCTAGCACAGTCATACAGTTTATCGTACAGAAACTCGCATTGCTTATCAATATATCTTTGCGGTCAATGCTTGTTTGAGTATCATGACCAACAAGTGATCGCTCTCCTAACTGGTAGGACTAGCATCAGAGCGAATGAGCAAGCAAATAAATATGCAAAAGGCCAACATTGTGATTATTCAACTGAGCACAAAATCATCACAAAGGGCGCCAAGCTGAAGCACGCATCATGCAAATGAATACAAGGATGTCTACATGCAACATGATACACACAAACGGAATGTACCGGTAAAAAAAACTACCAATGAAAAGGAATTACACCTTCCCGCAGACACCGAATACGAATGAGTTTGCATCAAGTGAAGCGATACCTATAATGATGATTTATACATTGAGAGACACTCACCGAGCACACATGCAAACATGTAAGATATGCAACAAGACAAATGAGATAAGTTAAGCATACAGAAATGCAACAAACATATGAGAAATATCACATATGACATGCGAATGACACTAAAATGACAAACATGCAAAGATGCAAAATGTCAAACATACTAAGTCATGTGATTTATACGAGTGGAAATCACATACATAGGTGGACACATATTTTGTCTCGTACGAGTTCATCGCCTGGGAAGCATAACTCATATTCAACACAATGTGAAATGTCCCACGACACCGTGAGCGATGTTGTGGGGAAGGAGACATGTGGCTATACATGTCAGCTAACTCCTAATGTGTGCAAGTGTTTGTCCCCTTACAAGCAACATCGTATGTGGAGAATGCGCTTACAAGTGTTGGTGCTCAAAGAGACACCACAAGCATGAATGTTCAAAAAGACATTCAAACATGTTGCATGCAAAGCAAACAAGTCAAAAATATTTTACATGTAATGAAATATATTATAGACATCAGGTCAAAAAGATTTTCGCACATGCTAAGAAAACATGCAACACACACGAAAGTATACAAACATGCAAGTAATCAGTTGATGAAGTCATGGAGGCTTGCGAATCAAAAAGTGAGTCGATCAATATGGGATGATCGATCGGACCCAAAAGAGTAGGTGATCGAATCAGGGTGTCAATCAAACCCAAAGTGGTTGATCGACGTGGTCAAAACCAAAAGATAATGGACAGGAGCGGTTGATCAAACCCAAAGTGATCGGTTGATCGATTCATAGCGATCGATCGAACCGAAGTGATTATTGGTTGATCGATGTGGTCGAAACCAAAAGATATCGGATAGGAGCGGTCGATCAAACACAAAGTGATCGGACCGAAGCGATTAGGTGATCGGACCGAGCGGTTGATCGTGTCATAGCGGTAGATCGAATCGAAGTGATTAGGTGATCAAATCAGAGCAGTCGATCGAACCCAAAAGATAGGGTGATCGGATCGAAGCGACCGATCAAATTCCAAGTGATCAATCAATCGTGTCGGGGCGCTCTATTGAACTGAAATGATCGGGTGATCGAACTGGAGCAGTGGATTGAACCCAGCAAATGGAGTGATCGGGTAGGAGCAGGCGATCAACTCAATCGATCAATCATGTCGGGGCGGGTGATCGAACCGAAGTGATTGGGTGATCGGACTGAAGCGGTAGATTGAACCCAACATATAGGGTGATTGGACTCGAGCGGCCGATCCAACCTAATGTAATCGTTCGATCATGTTGAGGCGGCCGATCAAACGGCGTCAATAGAACCGAAAGTGATCACGCAATCAACATTAAATACACAAAATGTTACAAATAAGCATGCAAGCAATGCAACCCAAAATACTTCGACGGCACGTCAAACTTATCTTATCAGACTTGCATAGGTACCAAGGGTGGGGTTTTCACGTTTTGATATGTGGCATAACCGCCTCCAACTGTAGAGAGCAAGTGCCGAGAATTTTCCCTCGTGTTTGCTCGAATGAACAGTTATTCGTCTCTTGCAAAATGAACTAGCAACAATTTTTTTTTCCGTTTTGCAAGTGAAATATTTCAATCCCTCCACAGAATATAGGATACCGCTACAGCCGTGGGAAATTGGGATTCTAACCTGCTCATGTTGGGGCTAAAGTATACAAGGAGACACCATTGGCTTCGCTAGGGATTTGGCCACAAATGTGCTTCCTAACCTAAAGTTTCTTCTATGAAATAAATGGTCAATTAATAGGCGTATGACCGCGCCGACTAGTGTCAGCCACCAACTTGCTTAGTGTGGGCAACCAAACCCGCGACGACGCCACAAATCAATAGGTGTATGGCCGGTCGGACCGGTATCGCTCGGTCTATCAGACTGTCTGATAACTGTCGATTGAGTCGAGCAATACTGATTAACCAACAGACTCGCCTAGTGTGAGCGACCATGCCCACAACATCTAGAAAAATCTAATTTTATGGCTGACTAAGAAAGAAAATGCAAGGGGTTTTCTTAGAATCTCGCCAATGCGGAGATTGAGCATGTATCTTCGATAAATGATTATCGAATGCAAGATGACTGATACATACCTTTGGAGTTGCTCGGATCGAAGGATGCCAGAATTTATCCCGCAAGGCATCTCGAAGCTCTTGCATGAGGATTCGACGCAATTAGGGCTATCCAAAAAGCTTGTTGTTCGCGAACAACTCGTGTTCGGCTCGTTAAGTAGCTCGTGTTCGGCTCTTTCGTTAAGTAAACGAGCCGAACACGAACAAATTTTTAAAGCTCGAATTATAAACAAGCCGAACAAGAACAGCTCTTTGTTCGCTCGTGTTCGGCTCATTTTAGCTCGAAATAAAAAATTTATATAACTATTTATATAACAATATATTACATGTATTATTAATATAATAATATATTATTTATATTTATGTCTATGTTTAAATCATAACACCTCATGTGACAATGTGGTTAGTGTATTCTTTTGTTTATATTTTGTACAAATTTGAATCTCGCACTTAACATCTATTTTTCTCAATTTAATTTTAACGAGTCAATTTCGAGCCAAACACGAATACACTGTTCACGAACCAATTTTGAACACGAGCCGATTTCGAACAACACGGGCTATTTCGAACGAGCCCAACCTGAGCTCGCTCAAGCTCAGCTCGTTTACAGCCCTAGTTGCAACGAGCTCATCTACATTGTTCCCCAATAATAGAAAAGATCACAATAAATCATTAGCATTTTTCCAAGTGCTTCAAATAACAAAAGATCCACACTTGTTTACAAATCACAAAAGATTTTCACTTTTATGCTTGCAAATCACAAAAGATCCAACTTGCTTGCATCTATGAAACGAAATCCTTGCATTTTGCAATAGATTTGGAGCAGCATTTTACCTACATTTACCTCACTCCAAGATTTCGGGTAGGAGCAGTGCCGAAGGAGAAGATGAGTTTCGGCCTTTGTATGAGGGATCCAGCGCTAGGTCATCACAATATAGCGCTAACGTGGGAGAACGGCGGCTGTTTGGGCTCGCCGACGTGACGATTATATATATATATATATA
>JXCR01124042.1:0-20331 GCA_002079205.1 Phalaenopsis hybrid cultivar | reverse complement strand
ATATAAATATAAATATAAATATATATATATATATATATATATATATATATATATATATATATATATATATATATATATATATATATATATATAAGTTTAAAAAAATATGAAGCCAAACTGATCTCATATTCTTTCATAGTTTAAATGAAAGAGCACTATACCTCAAACTCTGTATCTATCCCAAAATATAAACACAAGACTTGAGGGTGAGAATCAATCAAATAAACTACAAAATATATGACATCCATCTGGTCTGCAAAACCATTTTATTTATATGCCGACAAGTTCTCCTATTTAATATGAAGAATTAAATAGGGTTTATATTAAACTGGGCTCGAAAAAGCTTCCTATAAGGGTAAGCCTATATAGTTAATTACATCTTAGATGACTGAAGTCACTTAAGAAAACTCACGATAAAAATTAAATAATACTATCTTCAAAGAGGTCAAAAGGATAGGATTTTTTAATGAAATCGGACAAACAGGTGTGAAAGTGAAATGACTCAAATTTGAAACATTTATTGTAGAATCCAAAGGAGGAAGAACTCGAGGATGTCACAGATCTAGAGGAGAACCACTGTGAGTTCCCAAGCTATCCTATGTTTTGGGCTTGATTCTTATGAGAAATATTTAAATATTTCATCCTGTCAATTTTATTAATTAGGGATTACATTTTTGTGAAACGATCACACAAATAGCCTGGAAGATGTGAGGATTTAAGTCATAATGAAGGACAACCTCGGAATCCTAAGACGAGTTAGGGCTTATATTGTACAGCAGAGCTATACAAAAGCCTAAAGATGAGTTGAGGATTTATGTTGCACTAGGCAAACAACCTCAAAATCTTATGGCTTCTTGTTTAATTCTAAGAAAAGTTATGTTGTTGTAGATCCTCCTGCTGTTGAAGATTGTCGTGCTACCTACAATGTTAGTTCCAAACTCCTCATCGTGACGAGTTTAAGTTTTTTCATGTGTCAAGTTATGATGTTAAATCAAATGTCCCTATGGTTATGGTTCTTTAAATATTATGGGGCATATTAAAGTTGATTAGAGTGACACCGGTTAGGATCCTACAGTTCCCTAGTTTTGGTACCACTATTTACTATCAGATTCACTTTGTCTAAATGAATTTATTAAACTCAACTCAATGAGTTCCACACATTCATTTAGATAGTGGGAAATCAAGTTAGCAACCATAAGTTACCTCCTCCGAGAGATTCCCAATCATCCGTTAGGCACGTCTTAATTTATTTATAATTGTTGATTTCTTGTGATGTTTGTGACTAAATTTTGAGTTGTCTTATATTTTGAATGTTGTGGCGGTGAATTTTATTTTGGTTGATTTTAGTTTTAGTTTTTGTTTCATGATTATCCTAGCAGTTTTGTTTTTCATGCAAGCTGACATCATTGTTTAACAAGCAAGTTTATAAGCATAAAAGTACAGTGCGAAAAGTAAAAGAGAAAACGGTACTGTAAACTATAAAAGTGTACCTGGTGAGTATTCTCGTTCCGCCACTTGAAAGTTCAGTACTTGCAAGACAGGTATTAAATGTTGCAAAGGAATTTAAATTGCATGAGTATATGAAGGTTTAGCAACCTAACCCCAAGTTATGATTCTATGAAATCTCAGAAGATCTTAGTGGCTGATTTTGGAACAAAATATAGCAAGTTCAATTTATCCTTCAGAATGTTCAATAGATTTCAAAATGTTCGAGGCATGACCCTCGATCACTTTGAAGATCTCTTAAAATGTTCCAAGTTCATTTTGGACTTATCATATTGTTCCATTAATCATCCGAGGTTAAAGTGTGACTACCCCGTTGCTCGGTGAAACTCGACACTTTAATTTTCCCGATGATATGATACTCGATTAATCAATTGATATTTTATTTAAGAGTTATGTGAGTGGATGCTCCTAAGGCAAGCTTAAGTCATTTATAGATTAGGTGCCCAAAATTAAGGTGAGGCTTGTAGTGTTTAAAGATGTTAATCACCCATCATATTATTTTCTAAATCTGATCAATTGAGTTTAGACATTGAGCTTATATCACTACTAAGCCTTTAACAATCATGATAGGTGAAATGGTGACTATCAAAATTTTGATTTAAAAGATGTGTATTCTTATCAAATGATCAAACCATCCTCAACTTTGGGCTTAAGAAAAGTAAATTTCCATCTTTTCGACTTAAGCCCATCACTTAAGAATCGTTTGATCTTAGTTGACTTATGAGTCATGATGATTAGAAGATTTATAATCTTGTTGACATTGTGCATAAGTGGTGAGTGGGTTTCTACCTTTTAATCTCATTGTATTTCAATCACCCAAACATGCTTATTAAGATCAAAATTACCCATTTTCCCTTGGTTAATCCTAAATTTTGATTAAGGCACTATCGACACTATTTTTGGTTGGAGGAGTTGCCCGTAAGAAGCTGTCGGTCACCGGAATTGAAATTCTTTCGCCTGCTTCAGAAGGACGTTTTAAAATATATATATATATATATATATATATATATATATATATATATATATAGTTTTAGAAAAAAAATAAAATCAAACTGATCTCATATTTTTCATAGTTTAAATGAAAGAGCGTTGTACCTCAAATCTTATATTTATCCCGAAGGATAAACACAAGACTTGAAGATGAGGCTTGATTAAATAAACTAAGGAATATATGACGTCCGTTTGGTTTGCGAAACCTTTATATTTGCCGACAAGTTTTCCTATTTAATATAAAGTATTATATAGGGTTTATATTAAGCTGGGTTTAGACATGCTTCCTATAAAGGAAAGACCCTATAGTTAATTACATCTTGAATGACCAAAGTCACCTAAGAAGACTCTCCAAAAATCAAGAAATATTATCTTCAAGGAATTTCAAAGGGTAGGACTCTTCAACAAAATCAGATGTGCCCCTATAGTTAATTACATCCTAAATGACCAAGGTCACCTAAGAAGACTCTCGATAAAAATCAGGAAATATTATCTTCAAAGAATGACCAAACTCACCTAAGAAGTCTCTCGATAAAAATCAGGAAATATTATCTTCAAGGAATTTCGAAAAAGCAACCTAAGAAAACTCTCGATAAAAATCAAGAAATATTATCTTCAAGGAATTTCAAAGGGCAAAGTCACTTAAGAAAACTCTTGATAAAAATCAAGAAATATTATCTTCAAGAAATTTCAAAGGGTATTTTCAATGAGATCAGACGTAGAGGTGTGAAAGGGGATTGGTTCAAATTTGGAACATTTTGTAGAAATCGGACGTAGAGGTGTGAAAGGGGATTGGTTCAAATTTGGAACATTTTGTTGTAGAGTACAAAGGAAAAAGAACTAGGGGATGTCATAGATCCAGAAGGGAACCTCGGTGACTTCCCAAGCTATCCTAATGTTTGGCTTCCATTCTGAGAAGAAATATTTAGGTGTTTCATCCTGTCAATTTTATTAGTTAGGGCTTACATTCATGTGAAATGATCACACAAATAGCCTGAAAGATATGAGGATTTAGGTCATGAGAAACAATAACCTCGAAATCCTAAGACGAGTTAGCGCTTATATTGTATAGCTGTGTTGACCTCATTTTTGGTTGAGGTTTAGCATTTCCTCTGTAGTAGCCTGAGGTCTAGCCATAGGATTTTCATATTGACTATTCTTAGAAAACTAGACATGGAACCCTCATCACTAGAAATTCCAAACTCTTCTCCACTCAACTTGAAGTTCCACATGTTGCTCTCAACCCCTAGCACTTAGTAGGTGGGGTCACTATGGGGGAAACTCGGGATGAGTCACCCTTAGGATAGCTTGACCTTAGGGTTGACCTTGGGTGTTAGTCTAGAGCTAAGGCACCAACTACACTTATCTACACTCACAATCACTCACAGCCCTAAACTCAAATTTCTAGCATAGATCTCTTGATCTTTTGGGATACTCATGTAGATGGTCCCCTAAACCTACCAGCCCTAGGGTTATGGTTTGGGTAAGACCCCTTTGTAGAGGACCCAAAATAGGATTTCCATTGTCCATGGCTTGTTGGTGATGTTTGGTACCTCAAATATACCAAAATACCCATCTTGGCCTTTACCCCTAAAACACCCCCAAATTACAAAAATAACCCTCTTGGACCCAAAATTCTAAAAATTCCCAAAAAATCTCAATAAATCCTAAATATTCCCAATTTCATTTCTCTCAACTACTACATGACCCAATTTGGCCAATTTGACCATCTTCAACCAAAACTCCCAAATTGCCCTTTAAAGACTCAAATTTCCCCAAATCCAGCTCAAATGTCCATCAATTTGATCTCAATTGACCCCAATTCCAATCCTAAACTCAAATTCACCTTTGATATGACCAGATTAAACCAAATCCAAGCTCAATTGGTCCATGATTTGAGCCCAATTTTGATTTGAGTCAACCCCAATTTTGACCATATGACCTAATCTCACCAAATTGAACTCATAGCCTAGTCAATTAGCCTCAATTATTGTTCCAAAATCTTTATAATATTATTATACATCAAAATAAACCATCAATTGGCCTTGGTGAAGTCTCAAATCCATTTGCTTTTGCCCTAAATCCAAAATTCCAAAATTTAGCCCCAAATTGGCTAAGTCCCCAAATTTCACTCACTTGATTGCCTTAACCTTCAAATTGTCATACAATTCATGTTGAAAACTCTTCATGAGGTCCCTATTTACTATTTAAAATAATCAATTTGTACTGAGCCCAAGGCTAACCCAAGCAAGACATAAGTCTAGCCCAACATGACCAAATTGATCAAAGTTCAAAACTCCCTCAAACTGACCCCCCAATTGGACTCAAAACCACTTCCATCCTTCACCAAAGTTGTTACTCATGATCATATAAACCAAATGAAACAGTTTATTTGGGCCAATTGACATGACTAATCTATCCCAAACCCACGTTTTGGTCATTTACACCCACTTGGACCCATGCACTAAATGTGACCTAACCACCCTAAAGCCACCAAATTAACTCCACCACAACCATTAGTTGGACTAAGTGACCAGTCCAAACACTTTGAAATCACCTAAATCAAACCATGTACTAAAGTTCCCCCAAATTAATGGATCTTATTTCCAAAAATGCACATGCTTAAGATATCTTTGCCAAATCAAAGCACATTTGCATTAAATTGCTGTGATAGATTCCTCTGGGTTCCCTGAGCTCCTAGCCACCTCCCCTTGGCCGCCCGGCCAGCCTAGTGGCTGGAAAAGCCCAAAATCAAGAGCCACTCCCAGGTCACCTCACCCAAATCAAACCTAGAGGCCAGCTCATCAAAATAAAATTGAAGAGCTCCTCTGCCCTCCACCTACGCACCATAATGCACCCAAAATTATGCCGTGACAGCCACCCCATGAACATTTTTATAAAAACTCACCTCCCACGACCATGGGAGGTGTGTTGAAATTTTTCTAGAGAGGCCTCTCCAAAATTCACATAGAGCTTCCCTGAGATCCCCTCAGTGCATTTCGACCATTTTCCCTCACCCATTCCAATTGCCGGAGCTCAATTTTGAGCTTGAAACCCTGCCAAAAAAATGTAACAGAGCCCAATACACCTCCACACTCCACCAAACTTCAATTACTTGTGCCCACACCTTCACAAGAATGAAAGAAGCTAAAGCCCCATCAAATCCCCCTTCCACAGAGCCTCTATCATAGCTCTAGACCAACACCTAAAATAGAGCTTGGTTGAATTCATACCTAGGCCTTACACCAAGACCAGGGACTCAATTGCTAGCCTCCTTGGACCCCAACGAACGTGTCGAGCACCTCTGATTGAAGCCTCCCTTCTCAGAGCAAAGGTATAAAACTTCTCCTTCTCCTGAGCTTATTTTGATTCTCCATTTACTTAAGCTTGATTTCATGGCATCCTAACCATATGGATGTGTTCATCTCACTTAGACGAGTCCATAGGATCAAACCCGAAGTGATTTGTTTAAGTCTAGGACGAGATCTTAAGGTTTTAGTGTGGATGGTCACGGGATCATTCTATCAGGGACGATGACGGGGAGTCGTTTGATCAAGCGTGTATCAAATGGATGAGGGAGATCGAGGCGGACAGTGCTTCGGGACATAAACTGCTGGCCGAGTCAACAGCAACGTGGATGGCAGCGTCCAACCAGAGCACGCCACACATGCCTTCGGAGCTGCCTAGGATCTGGTTAGTACGCGCTGTTTAAATAGATAAATAGGGCTTTTTCTATTTATCTAAATACCCTTAACTTAGAAAAGTCATAACTTTGTGTAGAAAAATCACAAAAATAAAATAAAAATACCCACTTGCTTAGTGAACAAAGGAGAACAATGTGGAAAAATTTCATGTCCGTTTAGTGCATATTTTATCTTTAATTAATTAAAGACTATTTGGGATCATTTGATTCTCCATGCATGATGGTACATCACCTTGACTTGAAATTCTAGCATGTTGTAGCCTCTGTCTGGGGAAGTATTCTGATTTTTCCAAAGTCAGAGGAGCCTCCTATGCGAGACCCATATTTTTCAAGTTATTTCACATTATTTCTTTAAAATAATCATGAAAATTAGCATATTAGTTATAGAATCCTAAGAAAATTTTGGAAGGTACACCATGACTAGAGAAACCTTTGGAAATAATTTCATGGGTCATGACATTTAAAATGTCCTTAAATTTTACAAACACTAAATCACTAAGATAATTAATTTTGAAAAATTTAAACATTTAAATCACTTGATTTATGATCTCCACTGTGGTTTATGATCCATTGAACTCATCATAAAAATTTTAAAATATTTTGAGTTCATTTGACACCTTAAGTTGATTTTTAAAAATAAATACCACTTTTAACACTTAAATGATTTTTAAAAATCAAAATGTAACTCAAAAAATTATGAAACTTAGTTTTTTGAGTTCTCTGTGATTAGGGGTATTTTCTAAAAATAGAATGATATTTAAAATAAAATTTTGATTTTTAGCATATTCTAAATATTTAAATAATTAAAAATCCATAAAAATCACAAAAATAAGAAAACTCATGAAAATGTTCTAAATTGTTTCCTAATCACTTAAGAACAATTATAATATTTTTCTTGATTTTCTAAATAAAGATATTGAATTTTAAAGTTTAAAAATAATTTTTAAAGGCTAAAAAAATGAGTTTACACTAAAATAATTCCAATAAATCAAGTAAAAAAAAAAAAAAAAATTATTCCTCTGAGTTCTCTGACCTTAGAGAGATTTTTCAAAAATATAAAACTTAATTTTCACTACTTAAAATATTTTATTTTTTTTAAATAACCCAAAATTTTAAATAATTTTGATAAATCACAGAGAATTCAAAAAATTATGAAATTTGATCCAAAGGCTTCTCTGGTCTAGGTCTAGCTCCAGCAAAAATTTCAAGGGATTATAATTTATCTTGGACAAGTTAGGAATTTTCTTTGAAAAATCCTATTTTTACATTAAAACAATTATATAAATTAAATTAAAATTTGAATAATCACATGTTCTCCTCTGATGTCTCAATTGACCCATGAATGATGTAGGATAAGAATTCAAATTAAATTTTTAAAAATCATATTTTCTCCTCTGATGTTTCAATTGACCCATGAATGAGGTAGGATAAAAATTTCAAAGTCATTTGAATTGAATTTATAAAATTTATGAAGTATTAAAGAGCCTTAGGGGCAAATGTGTAATTTTGGAAATTTTGCCTTAATTAACATTTAGGATTAATTCAAGGAGCCTTAGGGGCAAATGTGTAATTTTTGAAATTTAGCCTTAATTAACATTTAGGCTTAATTCTAGGAGGAAGAAATGGGTAACCTCCATCTTAATCAATTTATTTGATGTTTGAAACACAAGGGGTTAATTGGTAGAAACCAATTTCATTTTCCTCATTAAAAAGATGAGTTAATAAATTTCTAAAATTATTAAAATTTGAAAGTTTATTAAAAATAAATGATTCTCGACTTAGGGGTATAACTTTTGAATCCAATAATTAATCAATTTAATACCTCTATCTTGATTTTCAAATAAAAATTCAAATTATGAATCATGACCACTTAAAGCTTAACCTTTTCAAAACTAATTAAGACACTCATTTATTCAAATCATGAATCATGACCACTTAAAGTTTAACCCTTTTTCAAAACTAATTAAGACACTCTCCTAGGTCTTAAGGGCTCGGTGGTGACTTAGGCTAAATCTAAATTAACTAAATGAGGATTAGATAAATAAACATAATTAAATCAAACATCCTTGAAACACCACTAAGCCCAATTAGGATTAAAATTTGGCTAAGTGTTCAAATTAGATTAACTTACTTCTTTAAGGGTCTTCACCCACATAATTTTCAAATTAAATGACAAATGATAATTACCCTATTCTTAGAGATAATTGAGACATCAATATTCACTGAGTAATAAGGGTATTTACAGGATAAACTNTTCACTGAGTAATAAGGGTATTTACATGATGAACTATTAAGCAACATAATAAGTTTAAATGGACTCGAGACTTTTCACCAGTTGGTGAGAGGGAGGCATTGACCTGCTTCCCCCTCCTAACTTGTTGGATACCTCAGAGGCCTATTAAACTTAATATTCTTTGCTTAATGAAATCATTCTTAATTAAACTTTTTAAGGATTCACCAAGATATGACATAGGAAACCACCAAAAATTTACTTTTCCTGCTCTTCATAAATGCCCTCACATGCATTTTTAAGTTTGCAGGTGGTGGAACGAGAAGACTCGCCAGGTTTACAGTTTATAGTACCGTCTTTCTTCTGCCTTTTCCTTACATGTTTCATGCTTGCATTTACCTACATGAAATTGCACGTTAACCATAACCATAACCAAAACCAAAACTAAAATCAACCAAGATAAAATTCACCGACACAACATTAAAAATATAAAAGAATTCAAAATTTAATCACAAACATCACACAAAACCACAAATTTAACAAAAATAAGATGTCTCTATCGGATGATCGGGAATCCCTAGGAGGAGGTAACCTATGGTTGCTAACAAGGTTTTCCATGATTTAAATAAAATTATGGAACTCATTAAGTTGAATTTGGTAAGTTCATTTGGACTAAGTGAATCTAATAGAAAATAGAGGTGCCGGAACGAGGGAACCGTAGGATCCTAACCGGTGTCGCTCTAATCAAATTTAATATGCCCTCATAAAAATATAAAGAACTTTAACCATAGGGCCACCTGATTTGAAATTATAGCTTGACACACTAGATAACTTAAACTTGTGGCGGCGAGGAGCTTGGAGCTAGCATGGTGGGCAGCACGGCCATCTTCAACAACAAAATTTGTCTTCCCCAGCTAAATCATTTTTTTCTTCCCTAAACTTAAACAACAAAGCCATAGGACTTCAAGGTTGCTTGATTATGCAACTTAAATCCTCACCTTATCTTTAGGCCTTTGTATAGCCCTGTTATATAATATAAGCTCTGACTCGTCTTAGGATTCCGAGGTTGTCGTTTGTCACGACCTAAATCCTCACATCTTCGAGGCTATTTGTGTGATCATTTCACATGAATGTAAGCCCTAACTAATAAAATTGACAGGATGAAACACCCAAATATTTCTCCTCAAAACTAGAGCCAAACATTAGGATAGCTTGGGAAGTCACCGAGGTTCTACTCTGGATCCATTACATCCCCGAGTTCTTCTTCCTTTGGATTCTACAATAAAATGTTCCAAATTTGAACCAATCCCTTTTCACACCTCTACGTCCAATTTTGTTAAAGAGTCCTACCCTTTGAAATTCCTTAAAGATAATCTTTCTNTTTTTATCGAGAGT
This sequence comes from Phalaenopsis hybrid cultivar, assembly GCA_002079205.1. Lineage (NCBI taxonomy): Eukaryota > Viridiplantae > Streptophyta > Magnoliopsida > Asparagales > Orchidaceae > Phalaenopsis > Phalaenopsis hybrid cultivar. Next base: position 10,507 of record JXCR01124042.1, on the reverse strand, counting down.
CTTTTTAAGTGACTTTGGTCATTTAAGATGTAATTAACTATAGAGGTTTGCCCTTATAAGAAGCATGTCCAAACCCAGCTTAATATAAACTCTATTTAATCATTTACATTAAATAGGAGAACTTATCGGCAAATACAAATGTTTCATAGACCAAATGGACGTCATACGTTTCTTAGTTTATTTGATGCNATTTTTATCGAGAGTCTTCTTAAGTGACTTTGGTCAATTAAGATGTAATTAACTATAGGGGCTTGCCCTTATTGGAAGTATGTCCGAATCTAGCTTAATACAAACCCTATTTAATCCTTTATATTAAATAGTGGAATTTGTCGACAAACACAAAGGTTTCGCAAACCAAATAGACGTCATACTTTCCTTAGTTTATTTGATCGGGCCTCATCTTCAAGTCTTGTGTTTATCCTTCGGGATAGATACAGGATTTGAGGTACAGTGCTCTTTCATTCTAAACTATGAAAAATATGGGGTCAGTTTGATTTCATACTTCAACGTCCTTCCGAAGCGGGTGGCGGGATTTTGATTCCNTCATCCTCAAGTCTTGTGTTTATCCTTTGGGATAGATACAGGATTTGAGGTACAGTGCTCTTTCATTTTAAGACTATGAAAAATATAGGGTCAGTTTGATTTCATACTTCAATGTCCTTCCGAAGAGGGTGATGGGGTTTCAATTCCGATGAACGACAGCTTTTTACGGGCAACTCCCCACAAACCAACCCAAAATAATGCCGACAGCTTCTGGAGACTCTGCTGGGGACAATTTTTCTCTCCATACAAATCAAGAAATATTATCTTCACACATCGGTAATATGTCCATGTCCCTATTGGACAAAATTACCCTTCTTCAATTGACATACTTTACCCATTTCTGTCTTGGGAAACTACAACAAACCCCTTGGACTTCAGGACTAGCTGTTCAACCATCTTTGAACAGAGGGGTTCAGAGGGCCATTAAGGACTTTTTAAATTTTTTTATGTGGGTTCGGACCCCCAATAGGTGTGTCGATGGACTAATTCCACCTGGGCATTTTCTGCCACCAATTAGGTCCCACACTGGGTCCTAAAATTTTTCACATCGCCCTTCCAGATTTGAGTCACTATTTCGTAAATTAAACCAAATTGTGTTGTGTTGCACACACTTTGAAATATTAATTAAATTTTACACCTTTTTTAACAAAGATGTTAAAATTACCTGTAAATTAAGACCCGATCGGTCTACAGATTAACCTTTATTTTCAGTGCTTGCACTAAAGATTTCGAGGTTTTTGTCCATATAGCTAACCCTAAAACTTTCTATTTTAAAGCCCTTTGCGATGGCCTAGCCAACGCTGACCTTTTCCTGCAACCTACCAATGGACCGCAGCGCCCGTAACGTCGCTCCCACCATCAAGTTCAGAGCTGGATTTGAAGACCTCGAGGTTATCCTCGGGAAAGCCCCATTCGTGGAAATGAAGATCGCTGCTCCGAAAGTTCAAGATCTGTCTGCAAAATTCAGTTTTACTGCCTTCAGGACCTCCCTGCCTGCAAGAAGGCTAAAGCTACTGTCATCAAGCCTGCTATCCTTGATACTGCTAAGGGAAAAGAAGTGATGGTCGTTGAAGATTCGATTGGAGGATTAACTGTTCCGCCACCAGAGTTTGAGATTGGTTCAAGCTCAAGGACAGTACCAGTGACCCGAACTCAAAGAAGGAACCACAATAGAAGAGTTCANTTTGATTCCGGCGACCGACAGCTTCTTACGGGCAACCTCACAAACCAACCCGAAATAACGCCGACAGCTTCTGGTGACTCTGCTGGGGACATGCTTTTCTCTCCATAAATAGAGAAATATTATCTTCACACATCAGTGATGTGTCCATGTCCCTCTTAAACCAAATTACCTTCCTTCTGTTGGTATACTTTACCCATTTCCTATCTTGGGAAGGTACGACTAACTCCTTGGACTTCAGGACTAGCTGTTCAACTATCTTTACCCATTTTTTGCCATTAATTGGGTCCCGCACTGGGTCCTAAAATTTTTCACATCTCCCTTCAAAATTTTACTTGCTATTTCGCAAAATAAACCAAATCGTGCTGTGTTGCGCGCATTTTGAAATATTAATTAAAATTTTCACCTTTTTTTAAAAAAGATGTTAAAAAATACCCATAAATTAAGTCTCGCCCGGTCTACAGATTAACCTCTATTTTCAGTGTTTGCGCTAAATATTATGAGGTTTTCGACCATATAGCTAACCCTAATACTTTTTATTTTAAAGCCCGCTGCGATGACCTACCCAACACTAACCTTTTCCTGCAACCTGCCAACAGAACGCACGTAACGTCACTCCCACCATCAAGTTCGGAGCTGAATTTGAAGACCTCAAAGTTATCCTCGTGAAAGCCCCATTTGTGGTAATGAAGATCACTACTCCAGAAATACAAGAGCCGTCTGCAGAATTCAGTTTGAACTGCCCTCAGGACTTCCCTACCTGCAAGAAGGCTAAAGCTGCTGTCATCAAGCCTACTATCCCTGCTACTGCTAAGGGAAAAGAGGTGATGGTCGTTGAAGATTTGACTGAAGGATTAACTGTTCCTCCACCCGCGTTTGGGATTGGGTCAAGCTCAAGGACTTTACCACTGACCCGAACGCAAAGGAGGAACCACAATAGAAGAGCTCGGAGGGCCATCAAAGCCCAAGCTCTTGAAAACACATCCGTTGAGGAGGAGCCTCATCGAATTAAAGCCCAGACTCCTGAGAACACACCTGAGGAGGAGGAGCCTCATCAAGTTGAGGAGGTATTACCGGAATTTTATCCACTCTTACGAGGGAGTAGATTCCATCCTCTGACAGATACTGATGGATATGAGAGTATCCGGAAGATTGCTGCCGTATTACCATCACTTCTTGGACATGGTGAGGAGGGAAAGAAATTCATCCTCATCACCCGAGTTAGTGCAGTCTTCAGAAGGTTTGCTACTAAGAAGGATGTTCGGTTAGTGAATTACTTAAATGAGTTGGACATGAAATTTCCCCTCATATGAAAAATAAAATTTTGAAGGATATTAAGTCCACTAGAGAATCTCGTAGGTCGACTATAATGTCACCTACCCGTATTCCCGTCTGGTTCCGTTTGGGAAACCGAGTTGATACTGCTATGGTCACCACCAATCATACCGCCACCAGGACCGCAAATCACCTACCGATTAAGTCAAGACTGGGTCTGAGAAGTTTACCAGTCATTCCTGCAATCCCAGAAAGAAAGACAAGACGATTACCTGACACTGTAGCCGGTCTACACAATAGGGAGCATACCTTCCCTCGACATACTGATGTCTCTACTAAGACATCCCGTCCTGAGGCATCATCATCAAAGAAGAAGAGTGTATGGGTACTTAAGGTTGCTGCACCGATGCAGTTCATTGAGCCGGCAAGACAGGAAGTAAAACTAGTGCCTGAAATATCTGATATCGTCATGACAATAGCTAGCAAGATGGAGGAACAAGTAGAGGATTTCCATCAAGGTCCTCCAAATCTTAAAGCAATCAAGGAATCAATATTTGAGGAAAAAGTTGAGAAACTCAAAATTGAGATTTCTAAGTTAGCTTGAGAATACGGAGTTTCCGTCAATAGTGACAACGAAAAATTTTGATTGTAGTGATTATTTGGAGGAAGATTTCATGGATGTCCATGTGATCAAAACCAGAGCTACCACATCTACATGCGAGGCTCAACCTCACACTGAAGAGAATGCCGTATATGAGCTGCGTAGGGTTATCCTCCTAAGGGATGAGCAAGTTTTTCTACTGGAGAAAAGAATAGAAGAGATGACTGCAGCTATGACCGCCATGGGCACCATTCAGGGGCAATCACAAGCACCAAGATTGGCTTCTCTAGAGATTAATCAGCCAAAAATCATACACATCGTAGATGAAAGAAGTGAGGCTACTTTGACAGACAAAGAAGAACAACCAAAGAAAGATTCTCCATCAAGTGCCATGCCAAAAAAGGAGTTCAAGCAAATGGTTGAACAAGTGCGGGAGGCCTTAGCCCAGTCCAAGGGCAGTGCATCAATTTTAAAGGGTAGACCTTACCCAGACGAGTTCAATGTCGTCCCTTTCCCCAAGGGTTTTGTGACCCCAAACTTCAACATATTCAATGTGACTGGAAATCCCAGATAGCACATAGCACATTTTTGAGCCAATTGTGGCAACACAAGGAATAGTGAAGCTCTACTTTGTCAGCAGTTCGTCAGCAGCTTGTCAGGGATTGATTTCAACAGGTATGCTGATTTGCTCAACGGGTTAGTTAAAACATTTTTATTTGGAACAGTTATTTGTGAAAAGATTTGCTGGGGCACAACATCATGTGTCTATTGGAGAACTCATAATAGGAAGCAGAAGCCTAATGAAAACTTGACAGACTATATTTTGAGGTGGAGAAACCTTAGCATGAAATGTGAACCTCAGCTACAGGAACATTAGCATGAAATGTGAACCTCAGCTACAGGAACATTAAGCAATTGAGATTATACTCAAAAGCATTCACGGGCCAGTAGCTTTCATGCTTAAGGGACTCACCATCAAATCTATGGAGAGGATACTCAGTAAAGCCAGCAGTCTTCAAGAAGAAATGAAGCACATGGAGCCGCATGAACAGGCTAAGGTGACCAGAGTGTTTGAAAAGAAACCAGGGGTAGTCACAACTATCGATAAAGGAAAGCAGCCGATAAAGATATATGTAGAAGATCATTGTCAGTTTTCATCACAGTACTCTCAGAAACAGAGCAGCAAATCCAACCAACGACCGTCTTCGGAGGGATCACTTCGAAGAGCGGGTAAAAGAATATCCCTGTTATAGTGACAAAAAGTTGTTTATTCCTTCAAAGATGAAGCTGTACCAAAAATATTCAAAAGCTTGATGAAGAAACGAGAATTCAAATCCCTGATCCAAAGAAACCTGAAGAGGTGGATAAGAAGAATGAACCAAATTATTGCCCATACCACCCTGATCCAAAGAAACCCGCACACTATAGATAAGTGTTTCGTCTTTAAAGACTGGCTCGAGAAGAACCTCAAGGAAGAGAATATAACAATCCTGAAGGAGTACTTGAGAGGACCCGAAGAAGGTTCCATAAAAATGATTTCAGCTGAGTCAATTTCCCCAATTGATCCATATGTCGGAACAGATGGATGGATTACAACTTGGGATGAACTCAAGAAGGTCCTCAATTGGATACAAGATTCATTGAAATAAGCTTCTACAAATACCGAGGAAGGATGGAATGAAGTATGGAGCAAATCATCCAAGTAGATACTGAACAAGCTATAGTCTGCATCAAAACAAGCCTCCATTCAGAGTCTGTAGCATACCGAGCCCGAGATGAAGATTTTGCCAGAGAATCCATCATCGTCAAGGACAAAGAACAAGAAAAAGAAGAGCTTCACTGCCGAGATTGATAGCACGGAGGGTAGGATAGGGGGTGCCTCTACTAGATTGGTTGTCTCGAATTTAGGGAAGAAAATCCTCGAACCCTTGACTTTGAATGATTATCTTTTTGTCCCTCCGGGGTCTTATGAATATAATGGTTGTGATTTAGGCTACATTCAGACTATTTTTGGTAATAACGTGACTGATTATGACCGAGCTAGTTGCGATCTCAATCCCCAAAATGAGCCTCAAATCGTACTTGAGTCCGATGAACTCGTTGTCAAGGCCAAAGAAGAACTTAATGATATCGTTTATGACAACACTGATAACGAAGAGCCAACTCTCAAGCTTCGTGGTGCACCGTTTTCCATCAACTTAGACCTCTCTGATGAGGAGGAAAAGACATCGAAAGATTCAACAATGATATCTCAAGAAGAAGAAATCATAGAAGTCAACTTAAGGAGCGGAAAAGTGTTACCACCAAGAACAGCTCCAACAGACAAAGGAAAATAGATAATGACTCGAGAAGGGGTACCCCCACCTCCGCAAGTGGAAGAACCACATAATCAAGACAAAATCGGAGGATCGTACAAAGTAGACTACAACGTGCTAGCTCATCTTAGGAAGTTGCCTGCCCGACTAAGCATCTACGACGCTCTGATCCTGTCAAAGGAGATGAGAGAATCTCTGGTTACAGCTTTGCTAGATCCAGAAATTTGCTTAGCTCAGTTGGCTAGCACATCCTCAGATGAAGTTTGCTCGTTGAGAGAACAGTCAGGGGTAACCTTTACAGATGAAGACTTGCTGCTCGGTACCGCCGACCACAACCGTCCGCTCTACATCTCCGTCAACATTGGCAGATTTGTGTTATCCAGAGTTTTAGTGGATCCTGGAGCATCTCTTAACTTGATGAGTCTACAAACGTTAGCATATTTGGACTTTGATGTTCAAAAGCTCATCCCCGATAAGATGATGTTAAGAGGATTCAACCAAAAGGGAGAAAGAGCCCTTGGATCAATTTCATTACTTATGAAGGTCGGAGAACTCGTAACAACCGTTAAATTTCATATCATCGCTGTCGAGACCTCTTTTAACGCTCTATTGGGTCGACCATGGATTCATGAGCATAATATGGTTCCATCATCCCTACACCTGTGCATTAAATATCGCAAAGATGGTCAAGAAAATTGCATAAAGGGAGACCTACAACCATTTTCAGTACATGAACTTAGTATCCATGAAGATGTTGCTTACTACGCGCCTCCAAAAAAGATTGTCTTCTCGCGCAAGATTTTGACAAACAAAGATGAAGATTCAGGAGAATCACAAAAAGGAGGCCAAACAACTCCGCTTCAACAACCTTCTACCACTCCCCACGACGAGTTGGTGGAGGTTCTTCTAGTTCACGAACCCGAGGTCGAGGCCGGGGACGCGGACGAGGAAAGCTCAATTTAATTGTTGAACAAACTAGGCCAACTATCAACATTGGTGATGAATACAATTCTAAAGAAAAAATAATGATGACAAAGCAGAGGAGACCTTAGTATGAGATATCCCTAAAAGATACAGGGAGGAATGAATATGAAGCAATGTATGATCGGATAAACCAATATGTGAATTCTATGACCCTCACTCCGATTCTACATCAAAAATTTGAGAGTTTAGAGGTAAAGGAAGTTCGTAGTGTTAGTTCAAAGCCGATCAAATTTTACCTGCTTCTACCTAGAGCTTGAAAAACATGTAAATTTGGATGTTGATTCTAATGAATTAATGAAATTACCTTTTGGCTACTTCTCGCCTTGTGTTCAAAAGTTAATTCAACAGGGACATTTATCGAAACAAATGCTAAAGATAAATTTCAACTTTTTGAAAAATTATGGAATGCTAAAAGTCGGGCTCCCAACTCAATAGAAGGTCTCGGATTTGGTACAGTTGGACCAGTCGATGATTCTGAATTGTACATGGTTGTTACTAGTGAGTCAGAAGAGGATTGCCTCGATAGAGAGGATGACTCTACTGATAAACCAATAGAAGATGCTCCCCTAGAATTTGAGGAATAAATTAAATCCACTGTCGATGAATTGAAGGAGATTAACATCGGGACTGAAGAACGACCCCGACCTACATTTATCAGTTCTCTACTTGATGACAAAGAATTTGCAAAACTGGTCAAACTATTAGCGAAATTTAAAGATTGCTTCGCATGGAGCTATGATGAAATGCTAAGACTGTTAGCAGAGGTTACAGTCCATAAACTTGGGGTGGACAAGAATGTAACCTCAGTAAAACAAGCTACGAGGAGAATGGGGCTCGAGATAGAAAAACATGTCATTGCCGAGGTAAAAAATTGATAGACGCCGAAGAGCAGTACCCCATGTGGTTAGCCAATATTGTACCAGTTAAAAAGAAAAATGGACAGATAAGCGTTTGTGTCGCNATATCAGCGTGCAATGACGAAGATTTTTGACGACCTCATTCACAATCAAGTAGAATGCTACATGGATGATCTTGTCATCAAAAGTAAACAAAAAGTAGACCATTTGTACGATTTAAGGATAGTGTTTGAACGGTTACGATGATATGACCTTAAAATGAATCCCTTAAAGTGCGCCTTTGGCGTTACCTACGGAAAATTTCTAGGATTTGTTGTCCTTCATCGGGGAATCGAGATCAACCCGGATAAGATTAAAACTATCTTGGAAATGCCTCCCCCTAAGACCTTGAAATAGCTACGTACCTTCCATGGGAAGTTGGCATATCTGAGACGCTTTATTTCTAATCTCTCAAGTAGGTGTCAGCCTTTCTCAGCTTTAATTAAAAAGGACGCCAAATTTTTTTGGAAAGAGAAATGCCAGCGGGCCTTTGAGGACGTTAAATAATATTTAATGACACCTCCTATTTTGGCAGCCCCTATCCCAAGGAAACCGTTGATATTGTATATCGTGGGTTTAGATGACTCTCTTCAAGCCCTCTTAGCCCAAGTCAATGAGGAGGGAAAAGAAAATGCTTCTCTTGGAGCCCTCTTAGCCCAAGTTAATGAGGAGGGTAAAGAAAATGCGCTCTACTACTTAAGTCGTGTCTAATACCATCGAAGGTAAGGTATCCACCTATTGAGAAATATTGCATTTAATACCAATGGAGATAAGGTATCCACCTATTGAGAAGCATTTTCTGGCGTTAATTTTTGCCGCTCAAAAGCTTAGACATTACATGCTTTCTCATAAGATCACCCTAATTTTGAAAGTTAATCCATTGAAATATTTGATGACCTAGCCAACACTCTCCAGACGTTTAGCGAGATGGTCGATGATCTTATTACAATTTGATATAACTTTTGTGCCCCTCCGTGCTATCAAGGGACAAATTTTAGCACACTTTCTCGTTGCACACCCACTGCCAGCTGGGTCCTCTCTCAACGACGAGTTACCAGACGAGCAAATACTACAAATGAAATTTTCTAGTGTGCAACGCTGGGAAATGTACTTCGATGGTGCTTCGTCAGCCAGGAAAGACAAGGGATCAGACACAGTATACCAGGCAAGGCAAGGATTGGTTTGATCTTTATTACGCCAGATAAGGGCATGATGAGGTTCTCATACCACCTGACAGAGAAGTGCACTAACAATGAAGCAGAATATGAAGCCTTAATCACAGAGTTAGAATTGACAATTTCAATGGATATAACAAACATTGCCATTTATGGTGACTTTCAACTTGTCGTCCAGCAAGTCGCCGGACAATAAAAAATTCTAAAACCAAGGTTAGCAGAATACCATCAGTACGCGATGAAGCCCCTGGAGCAGATTCCTGAGGTGACAATCTACCGGATTCCTCGGGGAGATAATGTCCATGCCGGAGGCTTTAGCAAAACTCGCTAAGGAAATGGTGTGTCCCCCGGAGGATTCCATCGAAGTCACGGTGCAAGGAAGAATAGTCTTGTCTTGAAATGACTTTGAAACTCTACACAAATATGGAAAAGAAGAAATAATAAATATAGTTGCAGACATCAACACCATTAATAGAATATTTGCATACTGGAAAGCTGCTAGAGGACAAGTCTAAGGAGCACCACATCACAAGAAGGTCCATGTCTTACGCTCTTATGGGAAATGTTCTCTATAGAAGATTGTTCGACCAAATGTAGCTATGGTGTTTGAGCAGAGCCAAGGCATAGAATATTGTCAAAGAAGTACATGCCAGATTGTGTGGCGCTCACCAGTCGGGACCAAAAATAAAGGACTCAATTATTGGCCAGCAATGATGTCCGATTGCATGGATACAGCCAGAAGATGTCACCAATGCCAACTGCATGGGGTGGTCTTACACCAGCCTCCGAGTGTGTTGCACCCAACTGTTTCCTCGTGGCCATTCAAGTGTTGGGGCACAGACATAATAGGTCTGATAGACCCTTCATCTTCTAAAGGACACAGGTTCATACTTGCCACTACAGATTACTTCTCTAAGTGGGCAGAGGCAGTACAGTTACGTGAGGTTACGACATAACACGTCCTTCAATTTTTCAAAAGCCAAATTGTCTACCATTTTGGAGTACTGCGAAGAATAATCTCTGACAATGGGACAGCTTTCAAAAGCACAAAGATCAATAATTTTGTCAGAAGACATGAGATAGATTGGAGATACTCTACAATTTACTATCTTAGAGCAAATGGTTTGGTTGAAGCTTTCAACAAGACACGCGTACAGATTTTGAAGAAAACACTGGATGAAAATAAAAGGGATTGACATAACAATTTATTAGAAGCCTTGTGGGCCTACCGGATGACTTTCAGGACTCTCACTCAGTGTACACCTTATATGCTCGTGTACGGGACCGAGGCCGTGCTACCGCTAGAAATCCAGACACCATCTCTCAGGGTAGCCGTTGCCAACCAACTCACAACAGAAGAAAACGCAAAACTCAGGCTTGAAGAACTGGAGAGTCTCAAGGGAAAATGACTAGAAGTACAACAACATTTGGAGCTCTACCAGGCAAAGATGGTACAAGCCCATGACAAATTAGTCTACCCAAGGACATTCAAAATAGGTGACCTCGTACTTGTGCTCAAAAGACCTATTCTTGCTCGC
>JXCR01124040.1:51273-65749 GCA_002079205.1 Phalaenopsis hybrid cultivar | reverse complement strand
GGGGGGGGGGGGGGAGATAATTGGTACAAGGTTTATATTTAAAGAATTTTCTGTTATAGGAATGTCAAGATAAAAGATATCATCATCAAGATGGAATTCTCCCTTTGACAATGAATTTGAGTGAAGAAACTATAGATTCATCAAAAGTGACGTCAATTGAAATGAATTTTTTTTTTTTGTGGTCGGATGATAACACTTATACCCTTTTGTGTGGCAAAATATCCAATGAATATGCAGTGGAGAGCTCGAGTTAAATTTTTCTCTATATTTTTTATTGACATGGACATAAAAAATGCATCCAAAAAATTTTGAAGGTATTTTTCAATTGTTTTTTCTAGGAATAAAAACTATCAAATAACATGGAGAGCAGTTTTAAAAGCTAGACGTAACAATACTGAAATTCTATGTAAATATAGTTCGGGAACATACACCCCCACTGAACAGAATTATCATATTAATGAAAAAGAATTATTAGCAATAAATAAAACAATTAATGAGGGCTCATTAGCTAGGGTTTATTTTGTTTTGTTTCCCAGAGCTTTTCCTTTTGTCGTCCTAGCGGCGTCCAGGGTTTGTGGAGTGATGATCTACTTATTGAATTGTAGATCACCATTGTACCTTGCTTATTTGCTTTGGTATTAATTGATTAACCCTAATTTGGATTTCCTCCCACTTAATTCTTGGAAGTTGTTCGCTGATTTTGGCTCCGTAAATGGACGGGAAAGAAATCGCTTGCTGATTAATTAGAAATAGCTAATGCATTTTTTGCTTTTGTTTTTTTTTTTTCATTGAACTTATCATTTCACATCTTGTACTAGAATGTTTGAGAAGTGAATAAATTAAAGAAGTAACACAATATTTCTACTTGGAATCATGCTCATTCTTCTCAAGAGTGAAAATTTTAGAAGCCCGTAAATATAAATTTTGTTTAGGTCGATTTAGTTGACAATAAGATAGACGAACGGAAAATGGGTGGATTCTCTTTTTCCTTTTCACCTTTGTGCCTCGAGATAAGAAGATGGAATGGAAAATTGTAGAACCTTTGGATCTTTTATGCATTCGACTATGTACTGAAAACATGCTATAGTCCTAATCCAATTTGTTGTTTCAAACTTTGCCCCAAAATCACACATAATTCCCTTTCTTGTATGCATGATTAGCAATTGATCGGGCCCACCCAAGATTTGAAATCGTCCTTCTCGTGACAAGAGGGTTCTGACCCTTTCAACTGGGGCCGGCAGATCGGGCTAAGAGGGTTCGGTCCAAGCCGGTCCTTCCTGGACCAACGTAACAACATGTGTATCAATACTATTCTCACAATGAAGAACCTTGTCCTCAAGATGAATTGATGGAAACGGCTTCTACATCACTTGTGATACATGTAAGACTAGATGCATGATGATGATGGTGGTGGTCTCAGACGGTATGTCATCGCCTCAATGCGTGTCGTAATCTTATAGGGTCAAAAGTATTGTGGAGAAAGCTTTTTCATTCCTTCTGGTCAATGTCTTCTGCCAATAAGATCTCAGCTTCAAGTAGACCATGTCTTCGAGTTCGAATTGTATCCCCTTCTATGCCCATCGACCTTCCTCTTCATGATCTATTGGTTCTTAGTAGATGTCCCTTGAGCTATGCTAATATCATATCCCTCTCCTCAAAGTATAGGTCTACACTGGATATCAGTATAGTGCTATGCCCATAGTATATCAGGTGACGTGGATCTTGCCCATTCAAAATCCTGAAAGGGGCGGTATGTGTCATAGTATGGTACAAAGAGTTGTATCAATACTTTGCCCAAAACTTCAACATATCTGATAAAAAACAGCGTAGGTACGTCTTCATACTCCTGTTGATCACCTCTGTATAGTCATTTATTTGGGGATGGTGTGTTGTACTCTTTAGGATATATTCACTATAACCTGAACAATTATTTCCATAAATCGTCCAGAAACACCTTGTCCCTGCCTGATACAACCAATTTCAGAACACTATGCAAACGAACCACTTCTGTATGAACACCTTGACGCTGAGACAAGAGTGCAAGAGTGTCATAATGGAATGAAATGTACATACTTGCTCAGACGATCTACTACAACCAATATCATAGTAAACCCCCCAGATCAAGACAACCTTTTTATAAAATTCATCATCACCTCCTCCCAAACCTTCTCAGGTAAGGCTAGGGGCTGCAACAACCCTTTTGGCGTCATAGTCAAATACAAGAGTCGTTGGCACACATTGCATCTCCCCATCATATCTAAATTTCCGCACATCCCCGCCCAAAATAGCTCGATCAATATTTGACTGTATCTTATGTATCCCCCGAGTGCCCCCCAATCACTCTGCAAGGAAACTCTTGCAACAATTTGAGGATCTACCTTGATGCCCTCGGTAACACAAATGGTCCCTGATAGAGTACTTGTTGCCCCTTCAGTGCGTATCTTGGATGATTGATCAGATCCTGTAACAACTCTCCCATGATCTTCCTTAGGTCTTCATTCTGCTCGTTCTCCTGCCTCAGGGCTTCTCAATCTAGGACCATAGGTACTGATAAATCTGTCAATTGAGATTCCTCCACCCTCCTCAATAGTGCATTTGTTACTTTATTCTCGAATCTAGAGCAGTTTAGATCTCAAACTCATATCCAAGTAACTTAGATAGCCACATTTGATGCTCCTCAATCCCAGTCATTTGCTCCAACAAATACTTCAAGCTCCTCTGATCTCTCTTGACTATAAAGTATCGCCCCAACAGATAGGGCACCACTTATGAATGATTACGACTAGCCATCAATTCTCGTTCGTACATGGACTTGAGCCTTGCCTTGGTCCCGAGCACTAAGCTAAAATTGGCAACAAGCCATTGGTCTTGCATGAGTACTGCTCCCAATCCATACTCTTGACGCATCTGTATCTACCACAAATGGTCTACTGAAGTATGAAAGTGCTAATAACAGAACACTAGTCATGGTTCTCTTCAGCTGTTTGAAAGCTTGTGTTGCTGCTTTCTCTCACTTGACATTAACTTTCCTCAGCTGCTCTGTCAGTGACCATGCTATCTTTTGAACCCTCATGAATTTTTGGTAGTACTCGGTGAGGTATAAGAACCCTCTTTAACTCCTTCAAGCTCCTCAACAAAGGCTAGTCCAACATAGCCTCGATCTTGGACTAATTCATAGCTATCTCAGGCTTGGTCACCTAATCCACTGTTATCTCAGGCTTGGTCACCACATGCCCTAGATACTCCACCAGCGACAACGCAAAGGAACATTACTTCAAGTTGGCATACAATCAGTGCGCTCTCAATATCTCCATTACGATCCTCAAATGCACCATATGCTTTGCCTCTATACGAATAGAGATCAAAGTGTCATAAAAAAAAAATACCAAAATAAACTTCCTGAGATAATGCTAAAAAACCCTACTCATGAGAGACTGAAATGTGGCTAGAGCATTAGCAAGGCCAAACGATATCACCGAAAGCTCGTTTGTCTTTCATGAGTTCTGAATGCAGCCTTGTGTATATCTATTGGATTCATCAAGATCAGATAGTATCCAACTTTAGATTGATTTTTGAGAAGATGATAGCTCCATAAAATTCATCTAACTCCTCATCAATTACTAGAATTGGAAACTTGTCCACTTCAGTTTTCTCGATCAAAACATCGTAATCCACTCAAAATCTCCAACTACCATCTTTTTTCTTAACCAATAGAACTAGATTGGAAAAGTGACTCACTCTAGGCCTGATAATCCCTGTTTCAAACACTTCTCGGATTAACTTCTCTATCTCATTCTTCTGAATCTGAGGATACCGGTATTGTCTAATACTAATAGAGGAAAAACTTTCCTTTAATGTAATGGTATGCTCGTGGTCCTACGATGGTGGCAATCTGTTAGGAAGTTGAAAGAGAAACAAAAACTACTGCAAAAGCTGTTGAACAAAATTGGGGAACTCTACCAACTCAGGCGCCCAGATCTCCTCCATACTCTGTAACTCAACCAAATAACTCAAATCTGATCCGCGTATCATCTTGAACATGGTTTTGACTGAGATCATGGTTCTACATAGGCTAGCATCTCCTCTCAACACCACACTAATCTCCATAGTCATAGATTTCCAATCCACTCATCTCCCCAATCTTCTCCACACTAATCTCCATAGTCATAGATTTCCAATCCACTCATCTCCCCAATCTTCTGTAGCCACTTCATCCCCATAATCACATCAATGCTTCCCCAGTCCAAGGGAAGGAAGTCCACATCCTGTAGGCCTCTAGTGTCAATACAAAACCTCTGCAAATTCACCGACTTTTCTCCACTTTCCCCATCTCCATTATGACCATAAAGCTTCCCGTATCTACCAGTTTTAACCCCAGCTGATCCATAACCCAATTTGAGATGAAATTGTGAGTGGCCCCACTATCCACCAACACCACTACCAACTTCCCCCCGATTTGTCCCCTCACAATCATGGTTTGATTTGGAGTAAATCCCACCACTGAGTTAAGGAAAACATGTATGTGCTCCTCTTCCTCCATTTCTTTCTCTGATTGATGTGGCAGCTTACCTCGGAGGCAGTACTGTAGCTGCTACAGTACCGCAAGATTTTGCAATCACGGGAGACTGGCTGAAACAGTCTCATTTTCCTTTCTTATGCTTTCTTTCTTATAATCCTCCATTCGTTTTAGTCATTTCCTATATATGTGTTATATTAGGGTTTGAAATTCAGTTTTGGCTCAGGTTTCTGTCAAGACAACCGCCAGTGTCTGTTTCTCTTCGAGGGCTGTATCCAAAGGTTTGGGTGATGCTCTGGCTATATCTCTCCCCGAGTTGATGTTTATCTTCCATATCCCTTTCCACATCTTCTCCACGTTGCTTCCGACCACCCTTCATTGTTGCAACCATCCCTAATTAGTCGCACCTTGTTGTTCTCCCAAGAGTTTACCTAATCCAGCCACTGTCCTCGCCGTCGCCACCCCAGATAGCCACTCTCTTGTCATCCTGCAGCTCCTCGCATCCTCCGTCACTTCCGCAGTCATTTCCCTTCGCTGCAGCTGCTCTAAAACAATCTTTTCTTGTTGTTTTTATTGTTGTTCCAACCACCCAACCATTCATTCCTCTCCTTCCAACTTGCTACCCTATATTATGAATCTGTACCCCCGGGATCAATAAACCTTTTGTACCTTATTAACCAAAGAGATACGACTTTGGGTTATGGTTAGTTCAACTCCAATCAAGAATCCCAGGGGATCCCAAGAATCCTTCGGATACGTTCGTCCCAACCTTCAACTCTTCTTTCGAGGTTCATCGATATTGAATCCATTGAACGAACTTCTAAGATTTGTTCTACTTTTGGAAGACCTTGCATTATGTCACTAGATCTCGACATTTCATATATAAATGTAATTAATGAATCTCCTTCATAAAATGTTTCCCCATAATGACCATGGACAATTGCTCCTGGAGTGACCAAATAGGGCTTAGCTGATCTTATAACCAGGGAATCAATGAAAATTTGACCATATTTTTTTATGCGTGATACATATTTCAATAGATATACATTTTCACAAAGGAATTGTCAAAGGCTAATTATTGTTCATGCCTCTTCACAAGAATCGTGATAGAGAAAACACCGATTCAAATGAAATGAATTCCAAATGAGATTACTCCTCTCCTTTGTTGTCGCCGTCCACACCCTTTGCCATCACCCACCTTCCAGCCTTCAACAGCTCCTTGCTATTTCGTCGAAGGGCTAAACCCTCGCCGATCACCACCAATACCCCGAGATCCCACCGCAGTTTGATTATTTGTGTCACGTATAT
The DNA here is from genome assembly GCA_002079205.1 of Phalaenopsis hybrid cultivar. Lineage (NCBI taxonomy): Eukaryota > Viridiplantae > Streptophyta > Magnoliopsida > Asparagales > Orchidaceae > Phalaenopsis > Phalaenopsis hybrid cultivar. The sequence continues at coordinate 59,925 of JXCR01124040.1, read as the reverse complement.
TACCATTTTTTGATTTCCGAGTGTTGGGTTGTTATATTTTTCCTTGCAAGTCAGCTGATTGTAATCACTTAGTTGTTTTAAGTAATAATATTTGCTTTTTTCTATTATGATTTAACTTAACTTCGATATATCTGGTATCAGAGCTAGCCTAACCATACTCTTATCCCAGGGTTTCCTAGCATCCGCCATAAACCAAATATTTTCTTTCCTGACACCAAATACTTTTTCTACTTCACAAATCCCAAACCCTAACCATGTCAACAAGAAGATACATGCTAGACCTACCCAGAATTAGATACAGTGAGAGATTCGTCGCCTTCAATAGAGTCTTGCATAGATTGATGATGGAACCCAAGGGGAGATTACCCTCTATCGGGATCTGAATAGTCAGAGGGGAGAAAAAGGAGAGAATTTGAATCCCTTCCATAGGGAGAACGAAGAAGAAGAAGACAGGCCACGTCGTTTCCATAGGGAGAATCTGAAGTCCATACACCATCGTGAGGAAAAAGAAAAGATTATTACCTAGTCCAAGATTAAGCGAAAGATGCAACGTCAGTTCCTACCAACTTATTATAGCCATAATGTTCACACCCTAACTTCAGAAGTGGAAAGACCACATCATCGGGCGACCACCACATCTTACAAGCAGAGTTCAACCTCAGAATCTTACAACCATAATGCACCCATGAGAATATCCAAGCTGACCTCGTCAAAGGAAAAAGTTGGTTCAGAGTAAAAAACAGATGGAATCAAGTCACATTCCTATATCCGTCCTAGCCAAGAAGTTTTCACGTGTTATCGGCTTGGGCATAGTGAATCAGATTACACAACCAGGAGAGTGATCATTTTCACTGATCAGAGAGCAATTGAAGAAATAAATGATGATCTAGGAGAAGTTGAAGATTTCAGAGATGATTTTCAACTTCTAACCGACGAGGAGAAGCCAGCTAAACGAGTTGAACCTAGGAGAGACTCCAACTGAGTTGATAATAACAGTTATAAAATATAGTGAGTCCGAAGTAATTGACATTTATGCAGAGTATAAGATGGTAGTGTCTAGAGCTACTGTTTTGGAGAATTTAAGAGAAGTACCAGCGGGACTGGTATTATATGTCTAAAAGAGTCACGAGTTTGAAAAACTGATATCAGAGATAGAGCAATCTCATATAAGAGAATTTTAGACTTCTCAGAAATATAGCCTACTTCCTAAGTTGCCTCTGCTGAAGAAGATCCAATATGTCTGAGATGAGACTCTTTTGTGTCTCTCCTGAAATCCCATAGGAAGTCAATGAGGTAATAAATTCAGTTCATTTGTATACCTATCGACAGCTGATCAGGCAGGATGGATGAACCACAATGTTGGAAATTGTCTAGGAGCTTTGTAAGAAGAAACATCCTGGAATGGGATCCAGGTCCTTTCAGAGAAGAAGAGGAATCTCCTGCGTGTTTAACTTCAGTGTGGTTCAGTCTGCTATAGATTTGTCCCAGAGTTGATTCCTCTTTATATGCTTGTTTATCAGATACACTCGAATGAGTACAAAGAGTGGAAGAAGCCAACTAAAAGTTTGATTGCTCGAACCTTGGTTCGTGAGAATACTCATCCATGTGCAACTTTGGTTATGATTGAGCTAAAAAAGGATGGATACATATTCTATCAAGATGCGTGTTGGAATGTCAATGCCAATAGGATTGACTTACCAGGAGATTATAAAGTTTACACCACCTTCAATGTAATCGACCTAACACCATATAATGCAAAGATAGCAGCTTCGACATATGAGGTCAAAGCTATCTCAAGCTGGGAGATTGACGCGAGAACTATAGACACGGTATTGTAGCTGCTACAGTACCGCGGGATATCCAATTGCGAGAGACGGGCCGAAACAGCATGTTTTCCTCCCTTATGATTTCTTTCCTATTATCCATCATTCATTTTTAGTCATTTCCTTTATATGTATTATATTAGGGTTTAGAATTCAGTTGTGGCTCAGATTTCTGTCAGAAAAGTTGTCGGCGTCTTGTTCTCCCTTCGAGAGTTGTATCCGATGGTTTGGGTGGTAATCCGGTTGTATCTTCCCTATCCCTTCCCACATCTTCCCCAAGTCGCTCCTGACTGCCCTCCAATGCTGCAACCATCCCCAAATAGTTGTACCTTGTTGTTTTCCTTGCAGTTTTCCCAATCCAACCACCTGTCCTTGCTGCCTCCACCCCAGACAGCCAGTCTCTTGTTGTCCTATAGTTCCCCACATTCCCCGTCGCTATTGCCGACATTCCCCCTTGTCTACAACCGCCCGAAAACAACATTTTCCTGTTGTTTTCTGTTCCAGCCACCCAACCATCCATTACTCTCCTTCCAGCTTGCTGCCATTGCTGCAACTCCTCCCCTTCACTACCGTCGTCCACATCTTTTGCTGTCACCGCACCCTCCAACCTTCACCCACTACTTGTTACCTCTTATGAGGGCCAAACCCTTACCAATCACCACCAACACACCGAGATCCAACCCTAGTTGATTATTTATGTCGTGTTCGTAGCTATTTCCGATTTTCGTGTTGTCATATTTTTCCCTTTCAATTGTATTAATTGTAACCGCATAGTTGCTTAAACTAATAATATTTATTTTTTCTTATATGTTTTGGTTAACTCCGGTATCACCGACTCCTCATTATTCACCCCTCCCCTACACAAACTAAAAGGACATGGAAAGTGTGATCCTTGCACTGGTGGTTTGGGCATACTTCTAATCACATCGAAAAAATAATTCATTTTCTCTCTTGTATTGCACCTCTGCCTTTGTAAGGCGCTTGAAGTTAACTTCGGAACGAGCCTTCATATTCTGCTCCTTTGGCACATTCTTCTAAAATGACATTGGGTTTGCAAATTGAGTCGACGGCAGAGTCTTGCAAATTGATCCGACGGCAGAATCTTGAATTGCACCTCAATAAGTTTTCTTATCATCTTCTGAACGCCCTAGAATCGATTGTCAATGGAGGAAAACCTTTCCTCTGTCTCAGATTTAAGTTTCTCTTCCAAAACATCAACTTTTTTTGTTGTCAGTTCTCCAAGATCTTGTTATGATACCAATTTGATACTAACCACAAGCCAAAATCAGCGAACAACTTGAGAGAATTAGGTGGGAAGAAACCAAAATTAGGGCTAATCGATTGATATCAAAGCAAATAAGTAAGATACAAGCATGGTATACAATTCAAGAAGTAGATCTTCTGTCCACAGACCCTAGACACCACTAGAAACAAAACGATAAAAGGAAAAGTTGCAGGAAACAAAACATAAAACAAACCTTAACTAATTAGCCTTCATAAACACCCCTTAAAACTTTTTCAAGAAGATTCCCCTTGCTTCCCCTCCTCACATACATGATTAGCAGCCAATCAGGCCCCACATTAAAAGTTGAAATCATCCTTCTCATGATATAAGGGTTCCATCCCTTTCAGCTGGGCCGACAGGTTGGATTGGGAGGGCTCACTCCATGTCAATACCTCTTGGACCGATGCAAAATAAGGCATATCAGTCTCTCAGAGGATCCACCGATTCAAATTTCTTTGAGGTACAGGCGATAATTTACTTAAAAATTAGCAATCATAATTTATCTGTGTTTAGAAAGGGACAGAAATAGCTGGTAGACGCTGTGTACATAATGAATGTAAGAGCAGAAGAAACATGTAATAATGGCACTCATTATTTGATTTTTTTTTACCATAAAATACTTACAGATGTTTAAAGTTACTCTTTGTAATGACTGATGCTTGTTCTTGCCCTGCCGGTTTGAACAAGACCTTGCAGTGAAAGATATTGCAATGAGTATACAAAAGCTAATACAAATCTTTGGCTTTATTGGTCAAGACATGGTAAACATAAAATATGCAAAGGGAAAATGGAACATAAAGAATCATACCTCCAAAGGAATGTCATAATTTATATGCTTCTTTTCAGCTAAATATGGCAACGGCTGAGGATCCTGCAAATTAAAATATAATGAAGTCTATATTGACCTCCCCGTAACAAGAATAACAAAATTACTCCATATAATTCTGTTATACCAGCATCTTCCGCCTCGAGCTCCACTGAGCTGGGTGATCCCACTAAACCCACACCGACCCCCCAAATAATTTGAAGATCAATTTTAGGCACAAGACTAAAAAAGATAATTTAATCATTTGTTAGTTATTATTGTTTGGTATAAATAGGGCTTAATATGATTAAGATTAAGGCTTGTTATTTTTGTCTTTAATCTTACGAGTTAGGGTTTGAGATGGAATCGCCTGCCTCTCAAATTGTAGGTCAATCTTTTATGCATTCGGAATTATGTTGTTTTATGCCCGTGGAGTAAAATACTTTATATTGCTCTAATATTTTTGGAAACTTATCTCGTTCTTATCAAATTGGTATCAAAGCCATACTTGGGAGCAATGATGCAAAGAAGGGTGTTGATGCTCTCGAGGAAAAATTCGAAGGAGATATGAGCCAACTTAAATCAGGAATGTAGGTGCATTTCTTGTCCATAGAGGAGCGGTTCTCGTCCATGAAGGGGCGAATCATGACCCTGAAAGAAATGATGAAGAGGCTCATAGAGTTCCACTCCAACCCCCTGCGGCCTACAATGATGTCGACGAAGTGCGGAATCGCTACTGCCGACGCTAAGGGGTGCAATTTTGGCTCGGAGAACCCCACCAACCGGAGCCATGCACGAGGTGTTACATAGGGGGGCAATGTCACTGCCATTGGAGGATTTGAGGCCACAGGATCAAACAACAACATGTGAATTGGGCTTGAGGCAGACGCATGGGATTGAACGACATGCGAGTTGGAGCGAGCAAAAGTAGGTGGAACAGACAATGACGTGCAATTCGGGGATAGAGAAGATCAATTTGAAGGATTTTGACCTGGAACAGAGAACTACGATGGGTGGGATCCCGACCGAGGGATGCATCCAGCCGTGTCGGTGCCTTTTGTCGCGACAATACTGACAATCGTCCGGCGGAAGCAAATTCATGAGCCCATGGGAATGGATGAGTTGAGTATGAGACGAGCCAAACTTATGGAAGGGAAATCAATATGGGCCAAGTAAGAAAATACAACCATTGCTTAATGGTTGGAACGAGCTTTCGAACGAGGAAATTGAGGATGTTTACGCATAAAAAGTTGAAGATTTCGATTGTTGAAGAGGATGCTTATGGTTGGGTTTATTGTATGGAGAAATAATTTGTTGTTAATGGGCTGATGGAGGAAGAAAAATGATGGTTGTGGCCTGTGTTTGGAAGAGAAGACACTAGCATGGTATCAATGAAGAGAACAACATCATCCAATCAAAAGATGAGAAGAATTCAAGGATTGATTGTCAGAGCATTTCAAAACCATGCAGGAAGAGGATTTACACGAATAATTTTTTTTGTATTGATATTTGGCCATTTGAGACTTCATGAAGGGCTTGAAACCATAAATTCAAGTAACGCTTCATCCGCTGAAATCATGAGAATTGGAGAAAATGATTGAAGATAAGAATGCAATAGAATGAATTAATAGGAGCAACACAAGCTCAGTGTCATATCAAAATGCTACAACCATGGTAACACCAGAATCTCAAACTTTGGGACACTAGATGGAGGCTCCACAAGATAGGAAAAATAAGCCATGATCAGAACTGATATTCAAACGCCTTACAGAGACAAAAATTTAATAGAAAAGAGCTAAGGGATTATGTTTTTGATATGATGAGGAATTTGTCCAAGACATCATTGTAAGGATTGAACCTTGCAGGTTCTCACAGTGTATGGCGTGGAGGAGGTAAAAGATGAAGAAACAGAGGTGTTTGTGGTGTTGGAGGAGAAAAGTGTTCAGTTGGATATGATAGAAGTCTCATTGAACTTAGTAGTGGGATTCACACCGAGCCCACTCTATAAAACTTTAGTGACAGGTCAGAGAGTAGGAAGTGGTGGTGTTAGTAGATAATGGGCGCACCCATAACTTCATCTCCACTCAAGTAGTGGAACAATTGAGACTTCAGATGGTTGAAATAATAAGTTTTAGAGTAATGATGGGGACGACACAGGTGTAGAAGAGCAAGAGAGTTTGTAAATATCAGATTTTGACACTGCAGAGTATTCAGGTGGTTGAGGATTTTCTTCAATAGGATATAGAGAGTACTGACATGATATAGGGTATGACATGGTTCCAGTCCTTAAGGGAGATTATGATGAATTGGAGACTTCTGAAAATAGAGTTTTAGGAGGGAGACGAGAAAATAATGCTTCCCGGTGATCCTAATTTGTACAAGACATTCGTTACGCTCAAGACCATGGTTGGGGCAATTCAAGACACTAGGCTGAGATTCTTAGTCAAATTGCATTGCATAAAAGAAACACATAATACAGTGTTAGCAAAGATTACAACACCAGCCCAACAACTCCTACAATAGTTTGCCGAAGTTTTCTGGTTGCCACACAACTTGCCTCCTCTGAGGGAACACGGACATGCAATAAACTTGAGGTAGTGGTTTTTCTCCCATCATTGTGTGGCCATATCAAATGCAAAAGAACGAGATCGAGACATTGATCTAAGAGATAATAGAGGCAGGATTCATACAACCAATCGTAAGTCCCTTCTCTAGTCCGGTCTTGCTAGTAAAAAAAAGAATGAGTTAGCATTTTTGTGTGGATTATTTGGCAATGAATATGAATACAATATCTAATAAATTTCTCATTCTGGTGATTGATGAGCTATTGGACGAGTTTTTTGAGATCGCATTATTTTCAAGATTGAGTTAAAGTCAAGACACTATCAGATTCAAATGTGGCCATCGAATGTACACATAATTGTTTTTCGAACTCATAAGGGTCATTATGAGTTTTTGGTTGTCATTTGAGCTCACCAATGCCCCGACTACGTTTTAATCACTAATGAACATGGTGTTTCAGCCTTTCCTTCAAAAGTTTGCTAAGCAGCTCTACGCTAACTTGAAGTGCTCGTTTGCCCAACCAAAGGTGGAATACTTACTACATGTGGTGTTGGCTACAGGGGTTTCAGCGGATCAATTCAAGGTGGCGGCTATACTAGATTGGTCACTACCTAAGATCTTGGGTGAGTTGAAATGCCTTCCAGGACTTGTAGAATATTATCGAAAGTTTGCGAAGGGTTATAGGTCGATTACGTGGTCGTTGACGAAACAATTGAAGAAGGATAACTTTCAGTTGGGGGGGAGCGACGACCTAGGCTATTGAGAAGTTAAAGAAGGTTATGATGAATGCACCACTATTGGTGTTACCTGAGTTTAGCCACCCCTTCATTGTAGATACAGATGCTTCGGGCTATGAGTTAGGTGTAGTCCTTATGCAGTACCAACGACCACGCACTTTTTTCAGCCAAATCCTGACTGTGAGAGCCAAACTTAAGTAAATTTATGCATGAGAGCTTATGGTGATTGTGCTTGCTATTCAGAAATGACGACCTTATTTGTTGGGGCTGCATTTTACAGTACACGCAGATCAGCTTAGTCTTAAATATCAGTTACAACAATGTATGGTGACTAAGGAGCATTAGAGGTGACTATCTAAGCTAATGGAGTGTGACTTTGAGATTTAGTATCGCCCGTGATTAAAGAAGAAGGTTGTTGATGCCGTATCACGATAGATGGAGGAACATCAACTGTTGCATTGTCGGTCTCTTTGGTTTTAGAATAGGAGGTCCTAAGGCAATAGAGTAAGGCAACTAAGGAATTGGGCAAGATCCGGTTGGCTTTATTGAATGGAGATAATAGTTATCCCGCTTATTCATTGAATGACTGACATTTACTTTACCATAAATGTTATGTATTACCTCAAAATTCAAGACACATACCAAAGTTATTACATGAGTTTCACGATAGTGATATTGAGGGTCATTCAAGTATTCTCAAAATATACTGAAAGATAGCATCATAATTATATTGGGCGGGAATGAGAAAAGAGGTGGAGGACATGGTCTCAAATCGTGATGCATGCCGACAACAAAATTACATGGCATTAGTACTAGGAGGTTGCTACAACTTTTGCTATTACCAAACAAGGTATGGGAAGAGGTTACGATAAATTTTATTAAAAGTTTACTTCAGTAAGAAGGATTTATGGCCATCTTGGTGGTGTTGAACTGGTTGAGCAAATACGCTCACTTTATCCCTCTACGTCATCCCTACATTGTTGTTTCTTTTGTCGTTTTTATATAAGAGGTTGTCCATTTGCATAGAATTTCATAATCGATAGTCGAATTGAGATAATGTTTTCTAAGTCTCTTCTAGAGGGAGATGTTTAGAAACAAGGGATCGTATTGAAGAGAGTACAACGTACCACCCACAAACAGATGGACAATCCAAAGTTGTTAATTAGAGCGAGTAGAGAAATTCACATTGCTTTGTATCTGACACAGCCAAGCAGTGGGCTAAATAGTTACCCTGGGCAAAGTACTAGTACAACACTTCATATTACATAACTTTCTACACCATTCCTAAAATCTCATTTTGTCGTGATTCATCCAATTTAGTGAATTATGAACATAGTACTTGTGATGCCTTGTCTACCCAGAGGAGAGAAGTTGAGGAGTCGAACATTCGAGAGAAATCGAAGAAGAGAAAAGGAGTCGAGAAACTGAACGGATTGGGGG
>JXCR01124040.1:3174-50990 GCA_002079205.1 Phalaenopsis hybrid cultivar | reverse complement strand
GAAGGAGAAGCTTGAAGAAGGGAGCGGAGCGAAAACCGAAGGGATGTGACATCTCTATCAAGCAATGGAGGAGGGCGGAGGCGTCGTCAAGGCAGTTTCGGTGTCAAGCCAAGTCGAAGAGGAGATTTTGCGGCTCTACAGAAGAGCCGAGCCATGCCAAAGGCAGAGATTGTGCGCGTGCAGTAGAGGAAGGAGGTGAAGTCCCGGAGGAGGGGGGTTAGGGCTCGACCAAGAGGCTTTAAGGGTGAATAGAATATTTAGCAAGGATTTTATAACATATATTCTGAATATATATATATATATATATATATATATATATATATATATATATATATCACGCTCTGCTAGGTTTCGCCATGGCGATTCCTAGTTGAGTAGCTTCTCTTCGATCTAACCTCTCTCGACGTCGCACGTCGGCTTCGTTTTTGCTCATGCATCTCTGCTTGTGCAGCGTCTCTGCTCCTGTGTCGGCTGCGTCGTCCTTGGGCTCAAACTGATCGTAGGGGCTTCGTCGCTCCTGCTCCCTATTTCGGTTTCGTTTCTGCTCGTGCGTCTCTGCTCGCACGTCGGCTTCGTTTTTGCCCTGCATCTCTGCGTCTTTGTTCGTGCGTCAGGCTGCGACAGCTATGTCTTCCTCGAGCTCGAGCTGATCGCAGAGGCTTCGCCGCTCTTTCCTGTTTGCTCTGAGATCGCAGGGGCTTCTGCTCCTGCTCTTTGTTTTGGGTTTCCGTTGTCTGCTCTGCTACGCCGCACCTCCATGGCTTCTGACAGATCTTATGTCGCTGTACTTGCGGGTGTTCATGCCTCAGATACACCTAAATCGTGTTATTTTCCTCCTTCATTTAAGTGGGCGGAGGACATCAAGAAATCTGGTAGAAGAATGGGAAACCTGCCATCCTTTTTACAGAAGCTGAAGGTATTCAACTTGCTTCCTCCTGTCCAATGAATTTAGTCGGGAAATTTTTTTATGGTCATTCCAAAATTGAGCTGATTTGTAAGAAATTTGAACTTATGCACCTTGTTGGGTAGTGGAATATTTGATTGTTAGATGAAAGACACATTCTTATACAACTAAATAATGAAGATGATTACACGCGCTTATTTGCTCGAAGGATAATCTGGATTGATAACAGAACAATGAAGATTCAAAAATGGTCTGTGGATTTTGACTCACAAACAGTACCACCAATCATTCCGATTTGGATTCGCCTCTCTGGTTTGAAATTTCATTATTTTACTAAAAAATTGTTGTACTCTATTGTCTCAGCTTATGATAAGCCACTCAAAACAGACATTCCTACTTTTAATCTTTTCTGTCCATCTAAAATTAGAGTACTTGTTGAAAGAGACATCATTTCACCCACTTCTGAGGAAATTTGGTTGGGCACACAATATCATGAATATTGGCAAAAGGTAGTGATTGAACATTTTCCCTCGTATTGTTCAACTTGTCGTATGTTCGACCACTCCAGTTCTCAATGCCACCATCTACACCCCCAACTCAGACAAAAAAAGCATAGTGCTCCGTCAGAGGCAGCAATTTCATCTCCTCCTAATAAGCTCCAAGTTATTGATACTATTGATCATCAAAAGATTACCCCGGATGACGTCACTATTCTCGCAGGCAATATGACAACCTTTCAATCCCCAGTTGTAGCTCCCCCGTCTTTGTAATCTCCTATCGTGGGAGAGAGGACGAGTCTTCAGACCCCACCTACCCTAGATATCACCGATAATACATGTGACAATACTTCCACTGTTTTACTACAGCCTCATCAGGTTGAGCAAGCTGTTAATGTTACTCAGACTCATGGATATCGTGATGTGCAACAGCCTACACCTGTCCGACCAATGTTGGAATGTACTGATCAGATGAGTCAATCATCGGATGAGGAATGACGGGTCTACACATCCAGGAGGAGATGTTCCACAGACAGTACTAAACTAAATGAATATAAAAAACTAAATTCCAATCGCCTGACCATCTGTTCCCACATTGGTTATTTCGAAGTCCTAAGCTGGGTCATGACAGTACTACACTGGTTTTTATGATGGATTAGTAAGAAAAGAGGGATAAGGTGTCGGCAAAATTGAAGGGGCGTTTATTGAAACCTCAAAAATTTATGAAGAAAAAAGCCCACAGACATCGAAGGAATGTGCAGTTTGCGGTAGGAGATATGGTAATCTAAAACTCAGCCCCATCGATAGAAGATATTGGCCAAATGCAGGAATGAGAAGCTCTCCACAAACTATTTTGTCCTTATGTGATCACTGAGCGCATTAGTGTTCTGGTTTATCGTTTAAAACTACCGCCTTTGTTGACACTCCAACCACTGTTCCACGTATCGGAGTTAAGACATGTTATTAGTAATAATGTATCATCTTCTTCAATTCCCCTTAGTTTGACTGAAGATATAAAAGTTCTCTTGGAGCCACTAGAGGATTGCGTGAGGAATTGACAGGTGGAAAAGAAATGCTGATTAAATGAAAATGTTAGCTAGAATATGGCCTTTCATGGGAGTCATACGACTTGATCAAGCAGTAGTTTCCTTTATTCCACCTTGAGGACAATGTGACTTATTGGGTTGGGAGTAATGTTGGACCGATGTCTATGGTGTCTTCCGCCTCGGGCTCCACTGAGTCAAGTGGTCTCACCGAACGCACACCAAGGCCGCCAAATAATTTGAAGACCTATTTTAGGCACAAGACTAAAAGGACAATTAATCATTTATTAGCTACTTTTGTTTGGTATAAATATGGCTTAATATGATTAGGGTTAGGGCATGTGATTGTTGTCTTTAATCTTAGGAGTTAAGAGTTTAGGAGAGAATTGCCTACATCTCAAATTGTAGGTCTATCGTTTATGTACTTGGGATTGTGATATTTTGTGCTAGTGGAATAAAATGTTTTATTTTGCCCTAATCTGTGCAGAAATATGTCTCCTTTTTATCTCATAAAAAAAAATTGAAATATAATCTGATGCAACTGAATTGTTAGTGATTTTTACACAATGCACAGATGAATAGATAAAGATGCATGCAGCCAGTAATAACACATGAAAAGATCATCTAAAAAAAAATTACTCGGAATGTAAACCACTTTGAATTGGATGACTTTACTGTCGCCTGATTTATAAACTGAAGTCACTGCTCGTATTATGCCCTCACGGTACAAGGCACGGATCCTCAGCNTAATCTTAGGAGTTAGAGTTTAGGAGAGAATTGCCTACATCTCAAATTGTAGGTCTATCGTTTATGTATTTGGGATTGTGATATTTTGTGCTAGCGGAATAAAATGTTTTATTTTGCCCTAATCTATGCGGAAACATGTCTCCTTTTTATCAAATTCTTCAAAAAATTTGAAATATATAATCTGATGCAACTGAATAGTTACAGTGATTTTTATACAATGCACAAATGAACAGATAAAGATGCATGCAGCCAGCAATAACACATGAAAAGTTCATCTAAAAAAAAAATTTACTCGGAATGTAAACCACTTTGAATTGGATGACTTTAGTGTCGCCTGATTTATAAACTGAAGCCATTGCTCGAATTATGCCCTCACGGTACAAGGTCACAGATCCTCAGAAAGGACATGAAAATTATTTCTTTGAACATAGTATAGCAAGTTACATTTAAAAAAAAAAAATGATTCTACTTTCTTTTGCTCTTTCCTTTCTATAACTAAAATTGCTGAAGAAGAGACGGTCAGGGTCTACTTACCTGCTTTGGTGGATCACAGGCAAAAGGTTCTAGAGCATCAAGGGTCACAATCCAGGGAGATATTGTTGTACCTAATTGCAGTTATTACATAAAATATCTTAATTTAGCAGGGCAGCAGATTCTAGCAAGATAGAACGCAAGCAAAAGGGTGTCAATGAAAAAAAAAAAAAAAAGAAAGAAATTATTTTATTCACCGAAACTCTTTCCAAGAAAAGGCCCAAGGGGGACATATNTTCTAGAGCATCAAGGGTCACAATCCAGGGAGATATTGTTGTACCTAATTGCAGTTATTACATAAAATATCTCAATTTAGCAGGGCAGCAGATTCTAGCAAGATAGCACGCAAGCAAAAGGGTGTCAAAAAAAAAAAAAAAAGAAATTATTTTATTTACCGAAACTCTTTCCAAGAAAAGGCCCGAGGGGGACATACTCCCATGCTTGGATATCCCTGGCTGTAAAAGCAGCTCCAGTTATTGGAAACGCCAATGCAAGCTAAGCAACAAATTGAAATAACAGAAAGAAGAACAGTAATCACCACTCCAGTCATTCATAAGCACAAGTCCAAAAATGTGGTCATATGCCTCGCTAACATCAATATTTTTGCCTAACTGATTTCCTGGACCAACAATAGCAGCCTGGAAAGATATTAAATCCACTAAAGAGATGTTAATGCTAAATTTATGGCATACTATAGAAAAATCATGAATTCATGATCTACTAAATTATGAAGGATTAAGTTCTAGTTTAGTTGAATGGCGTGAAGTAATACATTAAAACTACGAGTTTCAAGTTACTGAAGCCAACCATTTCAAGTTCAAAATCCAGTTTCTTTGTAGGACCAAAATAAGGCGATGAGCTGCCTATTGGATGACCTTGGCCTCTGAAAAATAATACAAAATAAATTTTAAAAATAAAAAATAATAATAATTATATCACGTATAGAAGCAAAAGAGCTTTCCGTACAGCTCGAAAAAAAACTATTTTGAAATACTACAATAGTGGCGTAACAAGCATCATTGATACTTGAAATCAATTAATAGAATAGTTAGCTATGATGATGGTGCAGGACCATCTCGATCGCGGTATATCCGCGATCACGGGAATCCCAACCTAGCAGATTTCATCCCATAGTCCAATTCAGCAAGATTTTTTTTCCTTTTATGGCTTATTTCCTATTTTTTCTTATTTTTAAGTAAGGTTTTTGACTGAGGTACTATTTATATGTTTATTTTTCTATTTTGAGGGAATTTTTCTATTATTATTATATTTGGGTACTTATTTCTCTATTTCTATACTCTCCAGAGTGTTGGATCACCTTCTTCGGTGTGTCTGTATCTTATTTAGAAATATGTAGTGGATCCCCTCTACCATTTCACTGCTACCTGCTGTCCAACATCCGATTTCAGCCATCGAGCAGATCATACCCCTTCCAAACATCTTCAACCACCCATATTTTCATTCCCTTCCCATTCCACAACTATACTTCCACAAAACTCACTTCCTAAATACCTTCTAGGAACCCTATAACATATCAGATGGCATCCAATTTCGAGGGAATGCAGCTGTGGGCTCAAAAAATTCCGACCGCTACCTAAATTCGGTTATTTTTTATTTCATTTGGTTGAGAGAGCTTTGGAGGATTAAATTTTCAAAATGTAGATAGAATAGCAAATAAAACACCAGGGTTCTAGGTTTCCATAAACGCAAGTCCTTATGGTTAATTACCTCTCCCGATAACGAGAGAGCACTTTCGATTAAGGCTAGTCATTTAACCTTTAATAATCAACATATAACGGTAGCAGACATATTTTAAATTGCAAAATTTATCACTTGAAACTTGAAGCCGATTGTGGGGGAACGATGACAAAAGCCGATCAATATCTGATGGTTCGTCGTCGTGGTTCCTGATCTACTTAGTTAAAGGAGATAGTCGACCCAACCTGACTGAAAAATCATTGTTAACAACCATGGGTTGCATCGTCTGAGGGACCCTTATAGATCCAAGGTGGATGGTTGGTTGAGAGGACAAATTTAAGTCGACCTTAGCTGACAGAAGACTTTCTGTAAATCAATTGTACCCTTATAATTCATAACTCAAAAGATAGAAAGCAGTTGGAGAATATACGAGATGTGGTTGTGATCTTAATATAATGGTGTCATTTGACAGCAAAAACCAGATTAAAGGGCTCTGGTCGTAACCGCAACTTTGTGGTGTCATTTAGCAGCAAAAACATACACATAAAGGACTCATGTCATACCCTTACTAGCATGTAATTTTTTTTATTGTGAATACAGAAATGCATTTAATATGACATTTACTCTTTATGAGCTAAAGTCAATCAAGATTTTGTCACCCCAACAAATTGTTGCAGATGATATATGGTTTTTTGCTTTTAGCTTTTAAGAGATTAATTTAACTTGAATATATCCCAGTTGCTCGCAATGTATCTCTATGCACCTCTAGAATATATTTGGCCAAGTAACATATACACATGTTGGAGTGGGAACCCAACCCACAGGCGAATATCTTGGTCACTCTAACGTATTCACCTAAAGCTAGCAATGACTCAGAAGTCTGGACTACCCTGGTTGTTCAATCGTGTCAACAACGAGCTGCATGATCTCACAAATGTCATAATTAATCTGGGCTACAGTATTGTCCAAAGGTTCGTGTGAAACTCATACTGAATGTTGGATTGAAATTAACCCCTCTAGTTGAGATTTTCAATCAATTGGGTCAACAACGAGCATTTAAATATTTGACACTTTTATATTTAAAGGCATTTGAATTTGTTAGTATAGGCTTTTTAGGATATGAGTCATGTCGACTCCTATCTTTATAAGGAAAAAAATCAGTCTAAGTGATTTGGACTTGTAAATTTTTTATATTTATGATTTAAACATTTTTTTTATTAAATTTACGATCCGCAACTCTATTAATTGAAAGGAGAATCAGACTAGTTGAGTGAGACATAAAACTCAATCCTAAAGACAAGACAAACCGTTAGCCCATACAACATTCTCAAACTTAGTATTTTAGTATTCAATCTAATGGTTGGAGCACATACAGTTGTCTGACTTTATATGTTTGCACGCTATCCTGAATTTTACATGCTTTGAGTAACTTGGTTGTTAAGTTAAGCTATGAAATTGAGAGGTAGTTTGTTTTAGAAAAAAAAAAGTTGATTCATTTATGTAGATATTTCAAATTTACATAAATCGAGAACGTTGACTCATACAATTTTTAAAATACTCTCACAAATCTCTAAGTATTGCATTTTACATTTGATTTAGAAAATATTCTTGAAATTTGTATGGCTTGAAATCATTCAAATTTTGAGATATTTGCAAAATGTTCTTGCATTTACATAGCTACTTTTGAAGCTTAAAAATGATCGTCTTCTGTTCGCTAGCAGACACATTGCAAATTTCGTGGAGAGATTTTAAAGATTCAAAAAGCCAAATATTTGAACTATTTTTCATCCCTAGGAATCGAAGTTCGAAAAACCAAATTTTTAATTGATTTTCAAACCCTAAAAGTCTAAGTTGAAAAACTCAATTTTTTAAACATTCCAAGCCTTATGAGCTTAAATTAAAAAATCAAAATTTTAATATTTTTAAGCCATAGGAGCTTATATTTCAAAAGCCCAATTTTTTTTTTTAAAAATCTTATGAGCCTACGTTTCAAAGCCCCAAATTTTCAAATATTTTAAACTTCAAATAATCCATACATTTTTAAATTATTTTAAAAGTTCAAAAGTCTAGAATTTATATTATTTGCAAATCCAAATCACCCATAAATTTGGCAATCTCCCAGCTTCAACCCCCGTTAGGGGGCATTGGGAGAATGTGAGCCTTCACAGGACGAAGAAGGTAGTGTGCATCTCTGTATGCCGCAACTTTGTCATTGCTTTCCTCACTATTCTCGGTCGCGAAAAAGGAAATAGAGTTTAGTTGCCTGAATAGAAAAGGAGACGAAATGGAGAAAGCAGACGAACGAAGAAGTGTAGGTCGGCGCAAGGAAGCGAAAGGCCTTTGGGAACGACAAAGGGAAGTTACGAAGTGGGCACGTAAATAGGGAACGAACTCTGTGAATGAAGGGAAGCAGGAGCAATTAACACGACTAAATGTAGTTGTGTTAGCATGAAAATTTAAATTTTAATCTTATATTAATTAAGTTTAATTAAACCTAATTATTAGTAATAATAACAATAATCTTTAATTATTTTATTAACGTCAAAAAATATCCCAAAAAATGTGGTGCGCATCTGAAGCGAATCATGTTTGTTATAACCTGTGAACCTATGAATCTCTAAAAACTTATTTGGATACCATGATGAGGGTTTCACTTTGCAGATCTTCGAGAATGCTAACCGGATGTCTATGCAACATATAGCCTTGAGCTGAATATGCAGGCTTATAAAGTATATATACCAACTTTGGTAGACACCGTCACATGTCATTCTTTTGGCTGGTAGATTGAACTTGTCTTTTGCCCTTTGTTGTACTATTTTAACGAGCCAGATAAAGGAATAGACCTAAAATTCCTTTATGAACTTGTCAGGAGGATGGGCATACTTTCAACTCTAGGATTTCTGCCTTAGAGAGCTGGTTGAAGGAGGCATGTCAGTGACCTAGCTTTCAAGATTTTGTTGAATTAGTGGCATGAAATCATTGGTCCTGTGCTCGGTGCTTTATCAGACTTGTTGATGA
Organism: Phalaenopsis hybrid cultivar; assembly: GCA_002079205.1. Taxonomy (NCBI): domain Eukaryota; kingdom Viridiplantae; phylum Streptophyta; class Magnoliopsida; order Asparagales; family Orchidaceae; genus Phalaenopsis; species Phalaenopsis hybrid cultivar. The sequence continues at coordinate 42,552 of JXCR01124040.1, read as the reverse complement.
TTGTATTCCTTTACTTCAGCCTTGAGCTTTGAATGAACTATAGGATAACTTAATCAGCGTGTGGCTTGCATACGGAATAAGTAGGAGTTTTGCGAGTTGTTTAACCGAACCGAGCAGAAGTAAGGAATGTTAGGGTTTAATTTGATGTTTGAATTAACATATTTAAGTGAATGTGTTAAGTATTGTTTATGATTCAATGGCAAAAAATATATGCAGAAAGATATTTGGTTGGGTATTGGGGCAAGCCTATTGTGTTGAGATAATTTTAGTTATTCCTTCATTTATAAATTCTAAAATTTCATTTATACCCATTAATTATTTATTAATGAAATCAAAATTTTATAAGAACTATCTAGTGTTGTGGTTTAAGGAGAGAAATTATAAATTTAAAGAAAAATTTGAAGTTAATATTAAATTGGGTTAGTTATGAAAATTTTGTTTTTTTGAAGATAAATCTAAAATTTATAAGTATTAAGATAGTTTAGTGAAATAATGTTTTTAGTATTATGACTAATTAAATATTTAAAATTATAAAAATTATAACTTAAATGTTATTTTAGTTTTCTTAAAATATCAAATGTGTAGTGTAATTAGAGTATAAAATAACAAACTAAAAAAAATGTGAAGGTTAGGATTCATGTATAGTTTATTAAATTTAGAATGTAAGTGATTGCATAAAACAAGAAAATTAATCATATCATAATGTCTATCTTAATTGTATTTTATTTACAGAAATTATTACAATGGTTTGAGGTCAATGTCACAAGCGAAATTAAAGAATAGCAACTGCAAATTCATTGAGTATTCATGTTCTTATGCTATGATAATATTTTGATTTTTTCTAAATCAAATGCATTTACAATTACTACTACTAGTTATATTGAAATCACTACATACTCGTGATTTATGATTCTATTGAATTTTTGTTCATACTGCAGGAATGATTTGTGCATTCAACATTGCTTAAATTATCATAAATATTAAATGTTATACAAGTATATTAACTAATATGCAAATGAGAATGAAATGAACATTATTAGAAAATGATTTACATAGTATGTTTGCATATGCATTATTGACTATGAAGTTCACTCTTTTATGATACTAGTGGGAGAACGTTAAGATACTCGTACACGTAATTGAGAAGAGATATTAATATTGATGTACCTTAACTTATACAATTTTAGACGGTACTCTTGTGAGAGTTGTACATAAAATGAAATAAATATGGAAATAAATGGTATGACATAAAAATGGTTTTGAAATATATTTATCAATCATATTCACAAAAATAAATTGCCATAAGCTCTTATACTGATTTATTAAAAATTTGACTCATGATATCACCCTACTAATACCTTCCTAGCTCACTACCTAGGCTCATCATAGCCTAATTGTCAATCGAGTCCTAGCACCTCCATCTTCAACCAAAGCATCTCAAACAATCCTCCCTCCCCCCTCTCTCTAGATAGAGAAAGGATAATTTTCTCCCAAATTAAAAAAAAAAGATTGTATTTAATCTCGACAAGACCCATCTCGTTGTCGCTGACTTCGCACATAAGGTATAATGCAGACAAATCTGCTAAAAATAATTATTTGTGCACAATATTCCAATGTAGAGGAGAAAACACAAATTTGTACTCATACGATTTTTTCCAATGCAACAGAGAAAAACAAAAATTTGTACTCATACAGGTTGTTCCAATCATGTATTTTCACATAGTGAGGTGAGTTCAAAGCATCCTCGGTCGCGGTATCACGACGCCAAACACGCACACCTGATTAGATGTCATGGTGAGGCCTAAAACTCTCAATGCAACACCCAAAGCAAGGATGATAACGAGGCTGCTAAAATTTGGATTGAAAGGTCATACAAAGAACATTACTTAAATGCTAAAATTATAAATAAAAAATTTGCAAAATTAAAAACAAAATGGACACTTAAAATCTTATGCAAATAATGTTGAACGAGAACAAAATTTGAACATGAAATAGAATAAGAGGACTCGATGTTCATCAACGAGCGCAAATGAATCATGAAAAGAATTAAAAGCTCGTTCTCAAACAAGAATAAATTCTAATTAGAGTTGTGCAAAATTTTCAACATAACTAACAAGGAAACCAATGGTTGCCCCATAATCTGCAACATTTGCACAAGTTGATAAAAGACAAATTTTGGCAAATTCAATTAAAACATCACACGTCTCAATGCTAAAACACTCGTGCAAACAAACTTGAGATCACTTTAGGGCTTACACATTTCTCAAGACTACTTTTAACTCAGTTGCATTGCCTAAAAAAACATGCAAATAAAAAATGTGCAATTAATAAATTTAAATATCAACAAGATGTGCTTAAGCATTATAAGGACTTCATCTTGGAATACATCAAATTGCACGCATGTCGTTAAGTTCATTAACTCGTACATGCTTTAACTAATATGCCAAAAGCTCAGTTATAATCCGTGTTGCGCGGGCTAAAATGAGCAAAAGTTAAACTTATTTTGCATTCAAAAAGTGCACCAAATTCCTTAAAATATCCAAATTTAGCAAACTGAAAATATTTATGTGCTCCAACTAATACTTTGAACATCTTAATATATAGTATGAGGATGCTGAGCAGGCTGAACATAAAAATAAATGAAAATGTAAGCAATCTCAATAAATGGGGAAGTCATCCAAATTTTACAAAAAATAAATAAATAAAATAAAAAATTCAATGAAAAAAATATTAAATTATGTACTCTTAAGTGGGTTGTTTTGTCTCTGAGACAAGGTTATAAGTTATATTTTGGCCAATTCAAGCTTCATACTAAAAATCATAGCTGATAAGATCTAGTCCCCATCATGTCAGTCTGATCCTCCTCTCTACAAAGACGGGAGTAAACATATTGTTGCTTCTATAAATATTCAAACAACAAAATTCAACTAAATTGTAGATATAAGTATTTCAACAAAATCCCCAAATCCCCAATGATGCTCAATAAAATCAAAATTTCAACTATAAAAATTCAAAAAAAATATTTAAATAAGATTTCATCACACAGTATCTTAAAAGTAAATTTTCACCTTCCAATACCATTTGTCGAAGTTAACAAATTTAAAAACCCAAGCAAACAAATAGCTAATGTCATATAAAATATAATAATAAATTTATACTCAAAATAATTTATGTCAGTGAGGACGTGACCCAAGTCCTCTATTTACATAGTTTGACCAAATGGCTCCACATATATAGTGATTATGACCAAAGCTCTATAATTGGGTGGTTTGGCATAACTCCATTATATTACAATCATGGTTGTAACCCATAAGTTCTCTAGTGAATGTTTATCCTTTAAGTTGTGAATTATTGGATATACCAAATATGATACCAAGCCCTATATTAGATAGGGTTAACTTCAATTTATCCCATTAAGCAAATTGGCACGGGAATCCTGCGAATGATGACAAGACCCGATTGTTTGCCTGGACTGGTTTGATCTAAGTATTTCTTTCATTCCGAAGAGTCGATCGGTCCTCTTTGGTCACTCCTAGTTATTAAATTATTATATATTTCACTTTTTTTTATGTTCTAGGTTTAGTTATTTTTGTAAGTTTTCTCTAGGACAGTCGCCAGTGTCCGTTTCTCCTTTCGAGATAAGTATATGAGGGTTTGGGTGGTGCTTCGGCTATATGTCTCTCCCGATGTAGTGTTTACCTTCCCCATTCACCTTTTGCATCCTTCCCACACTGCTCCCTTTCGTCGTTCCCTGTTGAAGTCGCCTGAAACGTTGTCGACATTATTCTTCTTGGATTTTCTGCATTCCAATCAAAGTTTCATGTGATTCCAACACTTCCGCTTGCTGTCATCGTTGTTCCAACCACCAGAAATCTTCTCCCCTTCCCACCAGTTGTTGTTTCTGCCATCCCAGACCACGACACTGCCACCTAACCGTTGCTTCAGCCTCCTACACTACATCTCTATCACATATATGTTGTCCAACCCTCCTACACTGCCGCCGTCACATCCGTTTTCCAGCCCCAAAGAAACCAAATTTCACCTTATTGCCGCCTAAGACAACAAGAATTGGTTGTTTCGTTGTCATATCTGCCCACTTGCCCAACGCCCCCCTTACCACCGCCTTCCAAACCCTCATTGATCCACCACCACCAATCTGAGATCCCACTCAATTTTGAGTGTTTTTCATGCCTGTTGCTATTCCAGATTTTCAAGTGTTGTGTTGTTGTAGTTTCTCTTTCAAGTGTGTTGGTTGCATATGTTTATTTGTTTTCAGTAATAATGTTTGTTTTTCCTATTATGGTTTGAGTTAACTTCAATATCATTTTGTCATTTTGTATCCGAGCTAGTATAATTGTAGTCTTATCCTAGGGTTTCTAGCATCCACCATACCCAAACTTTTCTTCAACCAACACCCCCTACGAAAAAATTTTCTCTCATTTTCACTTAAACCATCCTTACACCTTACATCAGCCCTACCTACACTCTAACTCCTAATCATGCCACCGAAGAGATAATTGTTGAAGACCGGAATGAGAGGAAAAGCCATGATGTCGTTCATGAGAAACCAGCAAAGGGATGTCCGAGAACCTTCTATGGAGGACGTACAGTGGAAAAGGAAAACTGCTGCAGATGTTTGACGTCATGGGCAACATTATTGAAAGTGACAACATAAATATTACTTGACTCTAACATGCATGTTCCACCAACTTGGAGGAGGAAACCATAAGACTTGGAAGACTTCTCTTTTTTGACTTCGTTCAAACATATTCAATTTTAGCACATAGATAGAAAGGAAAATATAGTTGCTCATACTTGTGCTAAGAAAACCATACAAGACAGTTTTTTTGTTAAGAATGTTGATAGCTCACATTTCCTTTTCCCTTTTGTTAATTTTGACTGGGCTAATGTTTTGCGGGTTAGGACCTTTATCTTTAACTATCTGTATTTCCTTTTTTTTTAATGCAAAATGCAATATTTCAAGGCGACCACTGCACCTTATAGGCAGGGTTCAGCCCCAGGATCTTATAAACAAAGTACACTCAGGGGAACATTCAAACCGACCCCACCTGAGGGGAAATTGATTAAGAGTGAAGAACAGGTGGAATCAATCTGCATTCCCAAATCCATCCCAGCTAGGAACAAGTGTCACAGGTTTGGACATAGTGAATCGGATTGCACAACAAGGAGAATGACTTCTTTAACTGATCAAGGGGTAGTTGAAGAAAAAATGGTGATCCAGGAGAAGATGAAAACGTTAGAGAGCATTCTCAACTTCTAACTAAGGAGGAAGAGACCATCGATTCTAGTTAAATCCAAGAGAGATTCCAACTGACTTAATAGTAGTTGTTCTAGAAGGCAGTGACATTGAGGGCGTTCAGGCAGAATATGAGGTTGTGGTGCCTTGAACCATTTTTTGGTAAGCGTTGAGAAAGCATCAACAAAACTAACATTGGATGTCTAAAAAAATCACGAGTTTGAAGAGCCGATACCAAACACAAGGTAGCCTCAGACAAGAAGATTTCATAATTTTCAGACATATAGCCTACATCCTAAGTTGCCCCACTAAGTTGCCCCAATGAGGGATGCTCAACATATCAAAGATGAGGGTCTTTTGTGTCACTTCTGGATGACTATATGGACTTAGTTGGGTGTTAAAATCTATTAAGCAGTATACCTCGATAGATGATCAAGCGAGAGGGATGAGCTTTGAAAATTGTGTTCGAAGCATGGTGGGGATAATAATCCTACAATGGGATCCAAGTTCTACCTAGGAAGAAGAGAAGAGGCCTATCCTGTGTTTTTTACTGAGAGTTGCTCAACCTGCCATAGATTTCTTCCCATAGTTGATTTCTCATTACATACTTGTCTAATAGATACACTCGAACGAGTATGATGAGTGGAAGAAACCAATTATAAATTTGATGGCTTGAGACTTGGTTAGTGAGGATACCCATCCACAAGCAATTACAGCTCGAGTTGTGTAAAAAGTGGATGGATACTTGTTCTATTCGAACGTGCTTTGAGATACATCGTCTACAAGAGTGACGCGCCTGAAGCTGACAACATTTATGTTACCTTCAACAGGATTGTCCTGATTACCATGAGGAGACAAGGGCTTCGACGAATGAGGTCGTAACTTCACCAATCTCAGGAAACTGATGAGGGAGCACCCATTGCTCCCGACATGGGAGTCTGCAAATGAAGTCGCGTCCCGACTGTTTGCCTGGACAATTTTGGTCCAATTTTTTTCCATTTCGAGTTGATCGGTTCACTTGGGCTAATCCTAGTTATCATATTATTATATAATTGTGTTTTTGATGTTCTAGGTTTAGTTTTTATTGTGAGTTTTGTTTAGAATAGCTGTCAACATCTGTTTCTCCCTTCTAGATTGTTTGGGCGGTGCTTCAGCTGTATCTCTCTCCCAAGGCGGTGTTTATCTTCCTCATTCCCCTTCCACATCCTACCCACACTATTTGCTATCGTTCCTTGTTGCGGCCCTCTAAAACAACTATCAATGTTGTTCTTCCAGTAGTTTCTGCATTCCAATCAAAGTTTCTCGCGATTCCAGCGCTCCCACATATTGCCATCATTGTTCCAGCCATCATAAATCCTATCCCCTTCCCACCAGCTGTTATTCTAGCCATCTTGGATCACATACTCGACACCTAACCACTGTCCCAACCCTCATGCACAACATCTTTGCCACATATTTGTTGTTCCATCTTATGGGAACCTGAATTCCACCTTGCTGCCACCCAGGACATCAAGAGCATATTGCTTTGTTGTCATATATGCACACTTGGCACATGCTCCCTACCTTACCGCCACCTTCCAAACCCTCATCGATCACCACCACCACCATCCTGAGAGCCCACCCTAGTTTGAGTGTTTATGTTGTGTCTATTGCTATTTCAGATTTTTGGGTGTCGCATTGTTGTATTCTCTCTTCCAAGTGTATTAGTTGTAACTATCTATTTGCTTTCAGTAATAATATTTGATTTTCCTATTTTGGTTTAAGTTGACTACAGTATTACAAATATTCACCCAAGATCTCCTTGGATAAAGCAACCATTAATTGTTGACAAAATTAATTTTTATCAAGTTGGGTTGACTATCTACAAAATAATATAATAGGGTATGATCCATAGCCCAGGACAAAATAAGATGATCTTGACTGATTTCATCATCATTCATTCCACCAATAGCTTTAAGCTCAAGATGAAAAATTTCATAATTTGAAACCTAATTAGTGCTATTATACATTGAGCAATCAATATCCTAATGACTAGCTTTAATCAAAAGTGTTCTCCTATTATTGAGATGAGTAATTAATCAAAGAGCTTTGCACCAATGGGAAATCTTGAACTTTAGATTTAAAGTTCCAGAAAAATGAAGGCAATCTCAAGTGTTTTATCTACAATTTCATCTATTTTTTAAGAATTTGAATGGAAACCTCAAAGTAAAACATTGTCATTCATTTCAAGAAAGGTTGAGGCATGAATTTTTGAAGCACACGGTATGTTACCTCTATTAAATGTGATAAATTTTATTCCTATAAATCATAATTTTTTTATAAAACTAGAATGTCATATTGACTATATAATACCTCTTGAAAACTTGTTAACAAAATATACAAAACTTATATGGTTGTGAGAATAGGTATAGGTCAATGTCACCTTTCTGAATATTCGCTAGATGACTTGATAAGCCCACATAATGACAACTATTAAATATCATTAAATTTTCATGGGGTTATGTTCAGAAAATTCAGAGTACCTTGATAAAACAACTATAGATATATGTACAAGTACACAATTGAATGAAAAATAATTGATAAGTCATGTTTTAAGATGTATAATTAAACCTAATATGATTGCACATGAATATTTTAGAATAAAACTGCATTAGTTATAGCCTGTCATGCAAATGATTACGAACAACATACTAGGAAAAAAATTAGAGTATGTAATATATTTTATTAATGCATTATAATATTACTCTACATAATGACATGATGACGCCAATAATTATTATATATAATGATTCATGCCCATTTTATTATTTATGCTTCAAACCACAGTATCATGCTATTTATACTTTAATAAATAGGAATTGCTTATTGGATTGAATTACCAATGTTTGTCGTGATAATTTTTCTTATAGCAAGTTCTACTAGAGTGCTTGGTTGACAATCATCACAGAAACAAATTTTGACTCAATAGAATTTCATTTGATATTTTAAAATTTATACTGTAACTTTATTTGTACTTCTGTTGTGTGCAAGTAGCTTTCTTTATGCAGTTGTTTCTCCCACCTTCTTCTACATTAGTTGTTGTTTGTACTTTTTGTTATAATTTTATTATGAATTTTATTAATGGAAAAAAAAAAATATTAGTTACTTTGCTTTCTCTTACTTTATTATTACTTACATATAAGTATTCATACAAAATAAGTTTGAATCAATCTTGACTCTTGAAACTTATTGCAAGAGTTGAGATCTTTGAAGAGTTGAGATCAAACCCCTAATTAGTATCCTATTTTATTAGGATTTACTGCCCTCCAGACCTCAGTTGTCATAAAAGCTATAGTTTGGTAAGGCATATATAGCATTAATTTTACAAGTCCTATAACAAAAAATCGATAAATTGGATGGATAGGCAGACCAATCCTTGCCATTGAAAAAACATAGAAGTAGCCACTTTAAGAGGGAAATCTCGTTCCCTTCAGTTATACTAATAGCCATATAGAAGCTATAGCATCCCGCAAGACAGAACGCATGAATACAGAAATGATGAAAAAGTGTGACTATAGAACTGCCCAAGCAATTTCAGCTAGCAAACTTAATGGCGCATCTCTTACCACAGCACTAATAGCCGATTAACTCCTAAAATAAACAAGCTAAGCATATTTAATACCCATACATAGATCACAAAATTGACAGCAGCAGCCTGTGTCCTAAACATCCCCTTAAGCCAAATTGAAGTATATTTCAATCAGAATAGATGCATTCTGATAAAAGAAAATACAACCAATCTCATTAACAAATCATCACATGCATGTTAAAATAAATAAATTGAAACTAAAATGTACAAATACAACAACAACAACAAAGCCTTAATCCCACTACGTGGGGTCGGCTACATGTAAAATGTACAAATAAAACCACAAAATAAGTAAATCATTGCTTAAATAATTTATCTGCTCAAAGTTTCCAAAGAGTGTAAACTTACAAATCTACATCAATTATTAAGATGTAAAGAATGCTCTTTATACCAAACAACTATTGGTAGATGGTTTGAGGGTTTAAAAGTGAATATTCGAATTTGTATTTAAAACAATTGCAACCCACGGTTGGCACCAATATGAATAATGAAAAGTTCTTGTCGGAATAGGAATGGCTGTCAAATCTGTATTTAAACCAATTATAAACCATGAGGTGGCACCAAAAAAATAAAAAAGTTTTATTCTGAGTCGGAACATCTGATTTTATAAGTACTTATAATAATCCAGACACAAAAAACATGTTTGGCAAGCATCTAGGATCGGCAGTTGTTTTTTTTCTGACCTGCCGAAGAAATAGCCCACAGAAGTTCTACAGAATATCTGAATTTTAATTGGAAAGTTGATATTTAAAACAGCAAAAAATTCATGAAAGCTACACAGAAGCACCTTGGAATAGGGGCTCTTTTGTCAATTATGCATTACATTCTTACTCTTAATGCCTGTTGACTAAGCAAACAAGCCTTAACAAATGAACAGTATAAACAGTTCTCAATGAACCCTCAAAATTAGACAATAGAAAAATAATATTCCAGGTAAAACAAAAAGGCACAAGCCTTTCCCGTTGCAATATGTAAAAATTTATTAAGGTTAGACAAATGGTGAATGCACAAATGAAGAACCCAAAGAAAGAAAAACACATTTGTAGAAAACTAATAACAAGTAATATCAGCCAATGATAGTCACCTTGGACGAATAATATTTGTCCCGGAAATAACTACAGATGAAGCCCGTCCATGATAAGCAACAGGAAGGTGAAACCTGATGTTTTTTTCACATATTAAACATGGATGGTAATTAATCTGATGTAATTCATAGATAAAAATTCTAGCAAAATAAAGTGAATAAGATAATTCTAGACAAACTATAGGATAAGATGAGAAGTAAATAGGAGCAAAAAGGTTTAAACATAAAGATGCCACCAACATACACATATTAAGTACCATAACCTGCAAACTAAGTTTAATATTTAGCTCAATCTTGTAGTTTGAGACAGAATATTACATCAAAATGATAGAAAAAGACAACTAGATTTAAATATCTTCATGTAAAATTTTTGATGGAGCTTGATTACCTCAACAACCAAATAAATATTTCAATTTAGATGAATCTTAATTATTTTGAAAAAAACAATAAAAATGCTATTTTTCTAGCTCATGGGAGGGAGAAAAATTGTGAGGTGAAAAGGGATTGCAAATCTTAGATAGGGATTATCAGACTTTGAAACAGCAAGCAAGGATATTCATTGGCCTTTGGCTGGTAGATGGGTAGTGCATGACCTATGTTGATGATGGCATTTCTAGCCATATAGTAAAAATATGATCAGGAAAGAATTGTCAACAAGAATAGAGAGGGCAACGGGCTACGAGAGGGTGATTGGAAGAACATCCAACTCAATTTGAGTGGTGATGGCCAGCATGAATAAAAGAAATGCATGAGAGGACTTGCAAATGTTAGGAAAAAAAAATCATGGAATTATTTGAAAGCAACTGCCAGAAACAAATATGATAAAAACACAAAGTAATGATAAGAAAACCAAGCACAACAAAAAAATACCAAGTATATGATTCTGCCCAAATACTAGCTTACATCTAGGAAAGAGGAATTGATTTAATATGAAGAAGCCATAGAAGTGATTAAATAAAAGAGGCACAAGAAAATGTTTCCCTCAAAATCAAATACACTCACCCTCGCCACAAAATGAAGCGTCAAATCTATCTGACTAAACAAAAAAGAAAACCTTATGATATTTGCAGAAATACATGAACCGAATAAAGGTAATAAAGATAGGAATCTAAGGCGCAACTATTATCAAATGACCCTAAAAAATAACACCACACATGCCTCCTCTCTCTACATATCTCTCCCAAATGTTTCACAGTTACAGAGAGCAGAAATCATCGCCTCCACCTTATATTTAGAAGATTTTAGGAAGGTGAAAATTTAATTGCATTGATGGTTAGTTTTGATTTGTATGCATCAAGATTTCTTTCAAATACTATACACAAAGGAGCCTCACAAAGGTTTAGACACGCCATTCAATATCTCTCTTGTTTCTCATTGACGTAGCCTCTTAGTAGCTAAGGTTTCTTGGAAGCCTTCACAACTTTAGCAATGCATGCAAGCAACGACTTCGTTGAGAATTTTACTAGGATGAGTTTGAATCTAAGTAACAAAGTTAGAAGAATAACTTAAATAGTCTCACTGGTTTCGCTCTATGCTTTGTCGGGGTCTTTATTATTTCAAAACAATATAATTCAAACAAGGTCATGCTAGGGGTGTAAAAAGAATCAAAAGTGCATAATATCCTAACCAATTAATACAAATTGCTACTCGTCAAAGCATTTGTTTAACATGGATAGTTGCAGATAGTTCATTTGTTTTGAAAAATATGCAAACAAGTCTAAGTTGTGTTGGTAATTAGCACTAAATTTATTCATACATGCAACTAAAGCTAATAATCAACTTTCTTTTTGACGGAGAACGATTGGAAAGTAGAGAATGTATGTCAGTGTTTGAGAGAGAAAAGAGAGAGACAAAGAAGGCAGTCAACCAAACCCCCATGCAAACCATGTGTTAGGGTGAGGAATTAAGGTTGTGAAAGAACAAAAACAAACTTTCATTAAGACTTGTATTAGGCAAACTCTGATACCAAATGATACTAGAGTTAAACCTAAACCATTATAGAGAAATCAAATATCATTATTGAAAGCAAATAGAGGTTACAATCAGAGACATTTAAAACCAGAAAATAACAAAAACTCAACAAAGAGCTAAACTAGGGCTGAAATCAAAAGTGATTGTGTTGCACTTTAAGGACAACTAGTTACTAAAGTAGGTTGGGTGGTAGATGGAAGCAAAGCCTTGAGGCGGTGGAGGCAGCAAGAAGCTGCGGTAGTAAGTGCAAGGTGGCTAGAAGGGGCGGCAGCAAGTTGGAGTTGTCTTTAAGAGGGCGACGACAGGTTGTAGGTGGCTAGAAGGGGCAACAACAAGTAGGTAGGTGGTTGGAGCCAAGTAGGTAGGTGGTTGGAGGGGTCGGCAGGAAGCTGGAGGTGGCTAAAAGGAGGCGGCGGCAAGTAAGTAGGTAGCTGGAGGGGTCGGCGGCAAGTTGAAGGCGGTTGGAAGGGCTAGCAACGAGGTGGAGGTGGCTGAAACCAACGGTCGGTTGAAGGAAAACAACAAAGATGTTTTTTGAGCGGCAGCAACAACCATGGCGACGCAGGCAACCGAGAAGGGCGGTGGGAAGTAGGGAACTATATATAAACACCACCTCATAACAAGTTATAGCCGAAACACCTTCTCGCCTTTGGATATAGCCCTAGGAGGGAACAATGAGACATCAACAACAATCTTGATAGAAAAACAAGAAAAAACTGAAAAAACCTAAGAAGAAAGAAACATGTATATAAGCCATAGATAGCCAAGATTGGATTGTCTATTGAAAGGAGGGGCCAATCCATGTTGGAAGGGCCAATGCGCATGATTTTCCCATGACTCCCTATATGCTCGTGTCCACGTCAAGGAGGCTGAAAGAAGAGAAAGTGAGATATAGCTGCAAGTTTAAAAAAAAAAAAGCAATTGTTATTTTTATAAAAAGTAATACCATTTGAGATGATTTGTAATGGTATTTGATCGAAAAATCTTATTTCTAAGTATTATAAGAAACTGTAGATATTTAAGAAACATTGACCTACCTAAGAAACAAGAAATATATTTTTATAATTTACCCTAGTATTACAAATGAATATTTGCTAACGGTTCACAAAGTAACCAACAAATATGAATAAGAACTTAAAACATGTCCATCATATATAATCTTCAAAAATTAAAAATTACATAAAAAGAAGCTTACAGACTCTAAAAGAGGCTTGTACTTCATGTGAAACAAATTGGAGTACTAAGAGAAAATTTTATATATACAAATTTTGCTCTAACGTCTAGGTTTTATTTAAATCTAACTTTTTACGGGATCAAAACTCCAAAACTTATCAGCTTACCCATTTAGGAAGCAATCTCAACAAAAGGTGTCATTTGACTTTGATTTGGCTTTGTGTGTGGATGTGTGTGGATTTGTGTATTACAAGCACATAGTATATTCCTACCACATTTTTTTGTAAATGTGTTCGAATGGTGCAAACTCTGAATGAGGCACCTAGTTCATGTGAAATGGATTAGAGGATATTCATGAGATAATTTGATATAACAATATTTTGCTTCAACATCCAGGGTTTTATGAATTCGAATTCAATGTGCTCAATTTCTTATGACTAATATACCGTAATTTAGCTGAGCAATATCAATTAAAGATGTATATCGACTTAACTTTATATAAATTCTCTTTATAGGTAACATATATAATATTGTCCTACCACACAGCTTTGTCCATGAGATCAATATAATCAAATTTTCTGCTAACATCTAAGGTTTTATTTGAGACTAATTTACTATATGCTCAAGCCGCCATACCTAAAAAGTCATCCCATTCCGAAAAGCATTGTAGTTTAAGGCCATCATTCAACTCAACTTCTTATAAATTTTCTTTGCTGGTAGAACAATAATTATACTCCATACATATTGTTTTTTACATAAGATAAATGATTAAACAAAGATAAATAATATCAAGATCTCATGATTTTATTATACGTGGAATTGACCTTATATAAATAGTATAACAATTTGATTTTCTTACTCAAAAATAAAAATAAACCTGCCACAACCATTAGTAATTGCCTCAAAACCTTCACAACTAAGCACATCACAACTTTATGTCATGATAGAAGATAAGCAAGGCTTTTGAGTTCTCATGCATACCAGATCACATTTAAGCGTACCATTCACACATCTCACACTTAGGCATAGCATTCACCCATCTCTTCCTCAACATCATTAGAATTCTCACGCAAATCTTCTTATTTTCTCAACTATCAACCCTTCCCCTCTTCATCTTTTTCGATTGACACTAATATCATCATAGAACCGCAACAAACATTCACTTTCCCTATCTCGTATACCAGGCACAAGGCCAGTATGTGTGACATCATCCATCATTGAAGAGCGTTTGATGCCTTCTTCCACTCTTTTTCTTGACTTCAATATAGAGATTTAATAAAGGAGTGGTCAACTTACATGTTTCCTTGATCTCATCATAATCATCATATTCTCTCAATTGTTCTTCATAGAGATTTTATTGTCATATCACCTTCATTGCCTTTTTTTCACTCCAATCATGTGCCCTCACCATTTTGATTAATTACATTAAAAATTTCAATTATTTATCAGCACTAATTTTGGTTTTGGATGGTCAAGTTTGGAAGTAGATTTTATTATTTAGTTCATGGTTGTGGGAAAATTTTCACGGCAATAATAGATAATCTAGATTAATCGATGATCAGTTTATGATCGACTAAGATTGTTCTATATCATGTGACTAATTTAAAATTTTTATTATTATTCAGAGCATTCTAATTGATCTCCATTTGGCATTTTTCTATGGATCTCAATAGAATTTCTCACTTAACATGCAGGAATTATGATTGTTCATACGAACAAAGAACTATAATTCTCTCAAAGGTTTATAGAAGGGAAATTCTAAGCCAACAATGAGAAAAAAAAAATACAACAAAAACACATTTTGGCCTATGTCCACTACGCAAGAAATTGGGGTTTTCTCTCATTAATCTGATAAAGAAAAACAAAAGAAGTGCTTAAAATGTCAGAAAAAAATCATTTTAATTTCAACGTGCTCTTTCCATAGAACCAATCTAACTACTGTTCTTGCAAAATAGCTGCTGTTTCTTGGAAGAAAACAGGTGAAAAGGTGATGAATCAAATTGATTCAAACTCAAAATACCGAGGCCTGAGCATGAGCCTATTAATTAATCGTATTTGAGCATGAACTTCAATTAAATGTTATGAGTAATTGTAATAAAATAATACAAATTAATAAGAATTACAACACACAAAAAAGGAATCAATTGAGATTAGAAAAAGAGAAATTTTAAATATATTTTATAACTCTATAAATAATCACTTGAATTTCAATTCGCTTAAATTGTATCCTATATTAACCTTTTAAAACTAGTCGACTCACAAGCTGATGAATCAAGTTAGGATTGGTTCAAGCTTTAGTTCAACAAGCTCAATTAACGAGGCATTTATCGAATCAAATCTAAGCCAAATCACGAGTTAGATTGCGTAGTTACACCATTAAGCTAAGTGGCAAGGTGGCAAGAAAGAGGAAGGCATAGGGGGTGAGATATGGCTGCAAGTTTAAAAAAAGAAAAAAGAAACATACTTGATTAATTTATAAAAAGTAACATCATTTGATATTATCCATAAAGGTATTTGATTGAAAAATCTTATTTCTAGGTATTATGAGAGATAATATCTAAGCCAAATCACGAGTTAGATTGCATAGTTACACCATTAAGCTAGGTGGCAAGAAAGAGGAAGGCATAGGGGGTGAGATATGGCTGCAAGTTTAAAAAAAGAAAAAAGAAACATACTTGATTAATTTATAAAAAGTAACATTATTTGATATTATCCATAAAGGTATTTGACTGAAAAATCTTATTTCTAGGTATTATGAGAGACTTAGATGTTTAAGCAAGATTGACCTACCTACGAATTATGGAAAATTATAAGTGTATATATGCAATTTACCCTAATATTACAAATAAATATTTGGGCATGACGCGGGAGCTATATGTGCCCAGAAGCGAGGGCGATCCCACGGGGGCCAGAACCTCGCGACATTTCGCAGAAGCAACGAAGGATAGCAAGCCGCGATCCCGCCGTCCAAAACACGCGATCTTTCACGGTCACGCAAGAAGGCAGGAGGAGACTGATCTTTTGCGCTCCGGGGAGGCTGTCTCGTGAGAATTCAGCACTGTCTTCTTCTACGTTTTTTTTTCTCTAGATTCCTTGTCTTTGCTAACCATTTCCTTTTGTGTAGAAGTAGAAGACAATAAGTGGTTGTCACCTGTGTGTAAAAAACAGTTCCAGTAGAGTTGTTTCTAATCACTTGTATGGAGTATTTTCCCTCTTGTTAGGGTTGTATTCCACGATAGGAGGTGTTTCGGTTGTATCTTGCTTCGAGGTGGTGTTCTAAACTTCCAATCTCCTTCGTCTTTTCTCATTGATCCCTTTCCCTACCTCCCCTAGCTGCCTACCACCCCCCATACGTCTTCACCACTCTACCACCACTCATACTACCCCTACAACCTTGTTGTCCTAGCTACCCACAACCAACCAAACACCATCACAACTACACAAATAGCCTCCGACATCTCCATCTTGTCCAACCACCCCGCCAACGACACTACCGCCTTCAGACATCTTCTTACATCCCTAACCGGGGGATTCGCCTATTATTGTATTTCCTTCCTATCTGAGTCGTGTTGTATTCTTATTTCTACATTACTAAAAGTTTGTTTGGCTTCCACTGTTCTTTTTACTAGTTTCGATATCAGATGATTACATATTGGGCGCCCAAAACATTGCTATTTACAAATCAAGCACCTCTTTCATCCATTTTTCAAATTCTCGCTCAAATATCAAATAACGTGATAAAACCCCAACCCATATTTTTCATTTTTATCAAATTCATAATGGTTTATTCGTGGTATGCGAAAATGCATCAGTTTGATAGTTCAAAAAATCATCTTGGTGCTTGATTTGTAAATAGCAATGTTTCTTGTGCTTTGTATGTAATTATCCCATAAATAATTGATCAATAGTTCACAAACTAGGCCAAAATTATGAGTTAGAACTAAAAAACATGTCTATCTTATAGTATCTTCAAAATATTATTTAAACAAAAAGAATCTTGCAGAATCTAAAAGAGGCTCCTAGTCCATGTGAACTGACTTGGAGTACATTTAAGATAAAAAAAGATATATCCAGATTTTTCTCTAACGTCTAGGTTTTATCTAAATCTAACATTTTAAATGATTAAGTATCCATAACTAATTAGCGCACCCATCCAGCAAAGCACTCTGAACAAAAAGGTGTCATTTGACTTGGATTTGTATGTATATTCTTTTACTAGTGAAGTACATAGTATATTCTTGCCACATTTCCTTATACTGTGATCAAATGGTAGCAAACTCTGAATGAGGGTCCTAGTTTATGTGAATTGGATTAGAGTATATTCATGAGACATTGAGATAACGATATTTTGCTTGAACATTCATGGTATTTGAATCTAACTTTCAATGTGCTCAAGTCTTTAAGACTACTAAGCCCTACCATTCAGAAGAGCATCGTCAATTAAGGGTGTGCATCGACCTCACTATGTATAAATTCTCTTTATCGGTTATATAAGTAATATTGTCCCACCATATTGCTTTGTGAATGAGATCAATATAACCAAATTTTGCTCTAGCGTCTAGGGTTTTATTTGAATCTGATTTTCCATATGCTCAAGACCCCATACATAGCAAATCATCACATTCCGAAAAGCACTATAGATTTAGACCATAATGCAACTCAACTTTAATAAATTTTCTTTACTAATAGAGCTATACTTATAGTCCAAAAACATTGCTTTTTGCATGGGATAAATGATTAAACGAACAAAGATAAATCATATCAAGATATCACAATTCCATCATACGTGGAATTAATCTTATATATCTAATATAACAATTTGGTTTTCTTACTAAAAAAAAAAACCTGTCATTGCACATACCTGCCATAACATGAAGTACTTGCATAAGCACCTTCACAAGTGAGTATGTCACCACTTTATGTCGTGATACAAGAAAAATAAAGCTTAGTGTTCTCATGCATACCATGCACAAGCCCAGTAAGTGTGGCATCATCCATCATTGAAGGGCACTCAGATAAATCCTTCCACTCATTCTCTTCACTTCAATATATAGATTTAGGGTCTCTTTGGTGCAGCTTATCCGCCACGTCTGCTTTTTCAAAACATCATCATGTCGTTTGTTTTCTCCATCTTCGATGTGTTTCGCGATAAGCTGGTTTTTTCTTGTAATAAATGTCGGTCGCGGGTTCAACCCCATGGCCTGCGTTTGGAGAAATTTTTTAACCTCTTCGCACTCCCGTCGTGCTTGCCCTCATCCCGTGCCATAGGTGCCTCTTCGATCCTCTCCTCTGCCCTCATCTCGTGGCTTCAATCGCTAAACAAAGGCTCCCTCTCACGTGTCTCTCTCTCACTCATCTCTCTTGATTGTTGTCTTTCTCCTCCTCATCCTCTCTGTGATTTGTGGTTGTGGTACTCTGTCAATAATATCGTTGCATTTCTTGTGGTTATTTTTTATTGAAAGACTTTTTTGTGCGTTTATTTGGATTTCCCCTTTGCTATGAGAAGTTTGCAATGCTTTATGAATAATATCATGCTCTTTCTTGTGGTGCATTTTGAAGGAATGGCTTTTTTCTGCGATTTTTCGGCTTTCTACTGTTTTCTGTTTTTTCTCTCGACTGTTGCCTTTGGTTGGGTGTTGGGTGTTGGACTTAAATGTGTGTGTTGGTGGTTGGTGGTTGTTTCATGCTTGAGAGTGATTTCTTCATACTGTTTCTTTGATAAATGGAATGTTTGACGAAGAAACTGGGAGAACAATTGGTTTTGAATATTCTTCATACTTTAATTTTGCTGCTTAATGGAAGCAATAATTCAACGGTTGAATTTATAATATTTATTGGCAAATGCAATTATAAAAGCGTGATGTGTGTGTCTTTGTCTTTATTGTGCTACCAAGGAGCAGCATTTTGGACTAGATGCGCTCCAACAATTCTTATGTGTCCGTGTCTCTCTCCACTGTTGCCTTTGGTTGGGTGTTGGTGATGTAAGCTGACTTGTCATCTTGATGTTGCATTATCAAATGTTAGCCCATAAACATAGCTATTATGATATTTGTTGCCCATCATAATCAGTTAATAAAGACTATGCTATAGTAACTTCATCAAATTTTATTTTCTGGGATAAGGATGGGATTACCTGAGTTGAAAGGGCTCTTGTGGATATGCATTTTCTTTTCTTTTTCTTTTTTTCTTTTTTTCTTTGGGTTGTGATGGAGTTGTGATGGGGTGGGTTGTGGTTGTGATGGGGGTGGGTTGTGGCTGGTTGGTGACTATCTTGGGACTGTGATGTGGCTATGTGGGGGTTGTGATGCAGCTGTGATGGGGGTGGGTTGTGGTTGTGATGGAGGTGGTTTCTGCCTGGTTGGTGGCTATCTTGGGACTGGGTTGTGGCTATGTGGGGGTTGTGATTGGAGGTGGGTTGTGAATGTGATGGAGGGTGGTTTCTGCCTAATTGGTAGTTGTCCTGGGACTGGGTTGTGGTTGTGTGTGGGTTGTGATGGAGCAGTGATGAGTTGGGTTGTGGCTGTGATGGGGGGGTGGTTTCTGCTTGGTTTGTGACTGTTTTAAAACTGAGCTTAGGCTGGGGGGGGTGGGGGGTGAGTGTTGTGATGGAGCAGTGATTGAGGGGTGGGTTGTGGTTGTGATGAGAGGTGGTTTCTGCATGGTTGGTGGCTGCCTTGGCGCTGGGTTGTGGCTGTGTAGGGGTTGTGATGGAACTGTGATGGGAGTGGGTTGTGGCTTTGATGGGGGGTTGGTATCTGCTTGGTTGGTGGCTGTCTTGGGACTGGTTTGTGGCTGTGTAGGGGTTGTGATGGAGCTGTGATAGGGGGTGGGTTGTGATTTTGATGGGAGGTGGTTTCTGCCTGGTTGGTGGCTGTCTTGGCATTGGGTTGTGATTATGTTGGGGTTGTGGGTTGTGACTATGTAGGGGTTGTGATGGAGCTGTGATGGAGAGTGGGTTGTGGTTCTGATGAGAGGTGGTTTCTGCCTAGTTGGTGGTTGTCTTGGCACTGGGTTGTGGCTGTGTAGGGGTTGTGATGGAGCTGTGATGGGAGTGGGTTGTGGTTGTGATGGGGGACTGGTTTCTGCTTGGTTGGTGGCTCGTTTGTGGCTAACATCAACTATATATGGTGGAAAAAATCACGAAGGAGTTGAGAGTTTCATTCTTTCTATATCAATATCATCATCAACAGCACATTTTGGATTGAATTTTCGAATAGATTTCGTTCTTGTGTCTTCATGTTTTGGTTTTTAGGGTTTTTTTGAGTTTATGGGTTTTTTTTCTTGGAGCTTTCTTTTTAATCCTATTTTTTGTTTTATTGGCTATATTAGTTTCTTTTTTAATTCATTTCTTTTATTAGTAACATAATGATTAAGACCAAAAGAAGGGGCTTCACCAGCAATATGGGATAGAAAAGTCACAATCATATTTTGCAACCTCAATATTAAAGAGATCGAGCTTGAAAATAGACCCACCATCTACTTTAACATAGAAGAGTAGCAGAATATTATGAAGAAAGTTCTATGAAATGACAGGAATAAACTACGATAGGTTAAAATTTAAGAATAAGTGAGATCAGTTGAAGAACTGCAAGTTATGAAGGAACTAAAACAGAGATCCACAAGCTTGGGTTGGGATTCTATCAAACTGACCGTTGATGCTTCAGAAGATTGATAGACTGAAAAGTTAGAGGTAATAAGTCTTCCCCTAAATAAAAAGTTGGAGATAATAATTAATTTGTTTTAACTAGTATACTTTCCCGTACGTTGCAGACAGTGTCATCTATCAAAAAATTCTAGGTTAAGTGGCATTGAGTCGGGACTGGAGGAGAAGTTGAGCCTCATGTTTAGTGGAGTTGTTGCGACAGGCATGCATGCGTTCACCCCAAGTGAGCATAGGTTTGCAAGCATACCAAATAACTTGGAGGTCGAGCGGTAGGTGGGTCGGGTGAAGTCCTCATCCTAAACCAGAGGGAACTGGAGTCCACATGCCAGTCAAAGTGGCCTGGGGTGGAGAAAAGAAAAAAGAAATGAGTCATTTCTTTCATAAGCTCAATAAATAAACTATAGAAGTATGCAGAGCTCAACCTGGTCCTTCAAGTGACACCACCAAAGACTACCTTCTTCGAGTTCGGGATACATATCCTGAAGTTAGGGCAGATACGTTGTTCTATTTGAACTCTTTGAAGTTACTGGAGGACCCGACCCGCAAGCAAATATTCATGAAGATGCCCCCTCAAACTTCGTGTCCAATATTTACGTTTTTTATGGACAATTGATCATATAGTGTTATTGTTTGTTGGCTTGGTTATTATTTATTTTTTAAAGGATTATTTGATTTGGATGTTTTCTCTTTCTTGCACGAACAATCAATATGCTGCTCGGTAATTATTTCTGTTCTGTAATAATTAATCTTCAATTTTTAGATGTTTTTTTAAATGTTGTTTGATTCATTTTTATTACCGGTACAGAACATTTCTCTATGATGGATTGGCAGTGACTGAGTAGTTTAAGAATAATTACGGTGCCTGTGATTATCTAGTACGAATATTACAACTCCTTCGTCGATCGAACACCATGCTTGAAATCGACCTATATTGGTGATAAATGGGTCAGTAAGCTTTTACAAGGACACCCCACACGATTCAGTACCATATTTTGTATTACAAAACTCATATTTTTGAATCTGCTCAATGAACTACATAGCCATCATGGACTCCACGGCTCCTCAATAATGACAATAAGAGAGGTGTTAGCAATAACCCTCCACATTTTATCACAGAATGAATCAATGAGAAGAATGATGTGATAATTTCAGCATTCATCAAAGACGATCAACAGACATTTCTCGGTGTATTTGAAAGCTCTTGTCAGTTTGTCGGCAAAGATAATTAAGTCAGATGATCTAACATTCGAGACAACTCCAACAAATGACTCGCGATATATGTCATTTTTTAAGGTAAAATTTTTTAACAAATAGCATTCAAACGTCAAAATGAGTTGCATGACAATCACAGTTTTAACTAATCTAACAGAATTATATTGAAGCAATTGATGTAACCCACGTGGATGCACGAGAATCCAATACTGGAACATCGCATACATTGGATGGTGTGGATCGCTCACACAAAATGTGATGGTCGTCTGTGACTTCAACGCGTGCTTTACTTTTGTGATGGCTGGTTGGGAAGTCAACGCACACGATATTCGTATTTTTACTTTTGCGACAAGAAAACGAAGACATGGCTTCCCGCACCAACCTTCAAATTCGTAAACATATCAACCACATTCGATTTTTTAAATTTATTATTAATTACGGTATTTGGACATGTAAATATTACTTGATCAATGTTGGATATCCTTTACTGAGGGGGTATCTGAAGTCATATCCAAATACGAAGTATAACATTCCTGATTGATCTAGCAGTGTTGCTCGTGGCAGGAAATAAATGTTTAACAAAAGACGCTACTTATGCGACGTAATTGAAAGAATGTTTGGAGTGTGGAAGAAGAAATTGGTCATATTATGTGATATGTCGACGCAACCATTTCTAAAACAAATGCAAATTGTAGTGGCCACGATAACGCTCCACAACTACATTTGACAACATCATTCTAGGTCGGATGTAGACTTCATCATGATTGTCGATGATCACATGCAAGACCTGCCGGAAGCATTTGATATTCACGTCGGACAATCAATACCACAACCAAAAGTGGAATCACATGAATCTTGCACTCAGGATGGTGAAGGTACTGCGAAAATGGTTAAATTGAGAGAGCGGATAACGGTCGTCATTGTTTGATGTTGGTTGAACGTCTCTTGTTTATCTTATAAACTCTATATTTATTTTATGTTACTTGTATTATGGATATTTCGGTTTTACAATTTTCACTTGGTTGACATTGTTTCTTTTCCATTTGAGTTTATTTGTTTTTTTTGGGGGCTTGTGAGATCCATGATGAGACTTTTAACCTTGTGGGTTCTTCTGGATGGACTGTTGGTCTTTGTTGGTTAGTGTTACATATAAAATCCTAGTGAAAGAAACCAAGTTCCTCTCTTCTTTTTGGTGCATCGATTTATGGGGTTCTTTAGAATGACCTTTTTTTGTGATATGCACATGTGACACACAGAATGTTGGTTTTACATGAGTTAAAGGCACCAAGAACTCATTTTTTTACAAGGTCTAGTTTCTTCTTGTAGTGACAGATTCGTTAGTTAGTGCAGTGAGTTATCTGAGCCCTAACACCAACTTATTTTCTTTATCAATTTATGCTTGTTTATTCAATACAGTTTCCATTTTTTTGTATTTTTTTTTAATTTCATCTTCTGTTATGACTAATGGGTTCTCTCTTGAATCTTTGAAGGAAGATGAGCTCCATGATTTCATGAACCGCTCGATGAGTGTTCTGCCACTGTGGACTACAAACTTCACTACAAACGTCACGTCGGGCACATAGCTAAGAGAGAAAGTTCTACAAATGCTCAAGGTGGGCAGACAATTCAGAGAAATGTGACATCTTCCGGTGAGCAGACAGTCCAATAGATTCCACTGTCGGGTTGGATGGTATCCCTGGAGGACAACGAAGCTCGTGACATACGTCGTCTGGATTTTAAAATTAATATTATCATATTTTTAATTGTAATTTTAATATTTTTTCTTTTTTTAGTACACTTGATACTATTATGTGAGGTGTGTATCTTATTTTTTTTAATATTTTGAAATGATTTTTTGCTTCTCCAGTATCAAATGTATCGCTAAGAAGGTTCTATTGCAAACAGCACTACTGCATAAGGGACAAAATGATCATTTATCCAAAAACAACGACAAATCAATTGTTTCCAAAGGCACAAACCAAACAACCAGTCAGCTTATTCAGATCAGCTGCTAGCAGATTATTGATAAGTTGCAATTGCCCCAAATAGACCCTTAATAAAGGAGCAGTCAACTTATGTGTTTCCTTTAATCTCATCATAGTCATCATATTCTCTCATTTATTCCTTATAAAGAAAATATTTTCATAACACCATTGCTTTTTTTTCAAATTCAATCAAGCTCCCTTGCAATTTTGATTATGTTAAAAGATTCAATTATTTATGAAAACTGATTTTGGTTTGGGTTGTCAAGTTTGAAAATAGATTATATTATTAAGTTCATGATTGTGTGCCAAATTTCATGAAATTAATAGTTAATATAGATTATTTGATAATCGCTTTTTGATCAACTAAGATTCATCTACCGTCTACATTTGTTGGTTGAATGCATGATACTAGTGTAAATTTTTTATGATTATTTAGAGCTTTCTAATTGCTCCTCATTTGCTGCTTTTCATTGGATCTCAATAAAATTTCTCATTAAACATGAAGGAATTATGATTGCTCGTATGAACAAAGAACTAAAATCCTCTCAAGAGTTTGTAGAAGGGAAATTCTAAGCCAATTTACTAATACAAACAAGTGGTAAAAAAATACAACAAAAACACATTTTGACTTATGTACACTAAGCAAAGAATTGGAGTTTTATCTCATAAATTTCATAAAGAAAATAAAAGAGTGGAAAAAAAAAATCACTTTTTGATACCGGAACTCATAGAAAAAACAGTGGAAACACACACAAGGAAACATGTATTAATAGAGAAAAAAGGTTACAACACATAAAACGGCACAAAAAACACTTCGAAAGTGCATCCCAAGGGAGGTGGAGGTTGGCTAGGTTGATTGGGATGGCTAGCGAGGGTGGCGACAGCAAAGGTGAAGTGAGAAATTGTAAAAACAGCCAAAGGATTGGCTGTCTAGTAAAGTGACGGCAAGAAATTGGGGCAGAAATGGCAGGAATAGCAAAAGTTTGTTGTACTGGGGTGACGACAGCAAGGGTGGAGTGTTGGGCAGCGGGTTTGGCTTGCGGGGTTGGATAGCAGACTTGGAGAAACTGGACAGCAAATCGATAGGCTGGAAAGTGGACTAGCACAGTTGGGGAAGGATCGGAGCGTCAGAGGCTAAGGGCAGGACAGGGAAGGCCTAGGGGAAGGTAAAGAGAATATACAAGCACCACCTCGGAGTAGGATATAGCTGAAGTACCACCACCTTCTTGGATACAACCCAAAAAGAGGAAAAAGACTCCACAATGGATTTTTTAAAGTAAACACAGCAAAAAACCGCTCTCAACTTTGAAAACAGTAAATAAATAGAGTTTTACATGAAGCAGAAATGAAAGAGATAAAGAAGAAAACTCCCACACAAAAGAAAGAAGTGGGGAGGCCAAAAATATTCAGAAATTAGCCATAAAATTACTTCAAAATAAAGCAGCAATCTCGCCCTATTAAATTATCGCCCCCAGGCCGCTCGGCCTGAGTTTGCCCTCGATCGGCCCCAATTGGGTAGGCCAGTTTATGAGCGCGAGACTTCGTGTGTCCCCCAACAATGCAAAAAGCCTCGCGTCACTTTAATTTCCAGAAGTGCTCTTTTCATAGAACCAATCTAACTGTTGCTCTTACAGAATAGTTGCAATCTTTTGGAAGAAATCAATTGAAAAAGTTAAATAGATGAATCAAATCAATTCAAGCTCAAACCACCCAAGCCTTGAACATGAGCCTACTAATTAATCGTATTTGAGCACGGGCTTCAATTAAATTCTATAAGTTTGACTCGGCTCGTAAATGGGCTCAGTATGAAAGTAAAGATTACCAAATTTTACATAATTGTAATAAAATAGTACAAATAATGAGAATTACAACATACAATAAGAAATCAATTGAGATTAGAAAAAGAGAGAACTTCTAAATATATGTTATAGCTTTAAAAATAAACCCTTGAATTGAAACTGAGCTTAAATAATTATATATAATTTTGTTCCCAACCAGACACCTAGATTATAAATTTTCTAGTTATGTAACAAAATTGAAAAGAGCAGGCATGGAGCAGCAACATTATGTGCAAATTAATCGGCCAATTAGGAGAAACACTATTTGAAGGAAAAAAATCTGCAGTAAACATGTAACCATTCACGCATATTAAGTATGATGACAGCAATTAAGCTAAAAGAACCCGCTACTTCTCGGAGAAAAAAACATGTGATCATTGTGATGTATAATCCTCAATCTATATCAAAGACTTGATAAATCCTAAGCAGATCTTTCCTGATCACTGAAACATTGCTTCACAGGAGAAAATCATCCAAATACGCTTTCTAAATTACATTATTAGCTTTAAAAAAAAAAATGGAAAGTAAGCTTACATTGCAACTCACACAAAGAACATATGTTGAGTCAAACTGTTATTAATGATCATTAACTTTAAAAGATGAAAGACTTCGGCTACATGAATAGAGAAGCGAGCAATCCGATCATGAGCATATTCAAATCTGGCTAAAGATTGTCTCAAAGCCATAAAATTTGATCCTAAGTGAAGCCTACCTCTACGTTAGCTTGAACCAATCATCAGATAAGCAAGCCTGCTTCAGTAATCTTAATCCAAAAATAATAACAGATAGAAAGCAAACTAAATTCAGTTATTTTTCAATTTTCTAACAAAGACAGATGCGTGCACATGCATCCATATATACNTGGTTGGTGACTATCTTGGGACTGTGATGTGGCTATGTGGGGGTTGTGATGCAGCTGTGATGGGGGTGGGTTGTGGTTGTGATGGAGGTGGTTTCTGCCTGGTTGGTGGCTATCTTGGGACTGGGTTGTGGCTATGTGGGGGTTGTGATTGGAGGTGGGTTGTGAATGTGATGGAGGGTGGTTTCTGCCTAATTGGTAGTTGTCCTGGGACTGGGTTGTGGTTGTGTGTGGGTTGTGATGGAGCAGTGATGAGTTGGGTTGNAAATCTTAGAACCAATGGTTTATATTACACATCATGTCTTTGTTATAGGAAAATAAAAAAAAATGAAAGAGGAATGATACCAGTTTGGCATAATAGGATTGTCCGGTCCTCGAAATATGATGCCACAGTTTCTAGTATGATACATGGAGCAAAAAAAATCTGTGTAGTCTCCAATTACAACTGGTAGAAGCATCTCCACCTCATTCTGTTTTGTCAAAAAATTTATTTAATCCATATAAAGAAGCACTATAAACAGATCAGTGCATGATCACTAACGCTTGGTAGGAGGGATTTCTTCCTCAAACTTAGATTGTCACGTAGGGTTGGCTCATCATCTGTAATCACATAAATAAAGTTAGTTGCATCAACCTTGAATCCAATCCATTGCATTTAAGAACTAAATCTGCTCAATTAAAAATGTTAGAGCACCTCTAAAACAAAGAAGAATTTAACCAAACTTAAATGAAGGTTATTTGAGCATTAGTGCATGGTGCTAACAGCTTTTTGAGGTTTAGTTTACCTCAAGCTTTGGCCCACAGGTTCTCAAAAATTTTAGGTCAGCCGTGTTTCAACAGATTGCTTATAGGTCCCGAATATGGTTGTCAACATCAACTGGGTCTACACATAATATTGTTAAACAAATTACAGCTAAATGCCAATTGTAAGTGTGGTCTTCTCAAGGGGATACCACCTCTCTACATTGACTGTGTTGTACTAGAGTGCAAGAGAGAAGGTACATGCAAAAGAAATAATAACACGATAATAAAAATTTCTCATAGCCAACAGATAAGGCTAGCTAAGATTTATTTCTAGATTATTGAGGTTCTCTTATGGGCAAAGGCTCCCATAATTAATTACATCTTGGACTCTTTTCCTAAGAAGATTCTTGATTAAGGACTGTAGATCCACTTTGAACTGATGGTTAGGAATTTAGGATTGTGAGTGATCAAAACAATCAATATCTCATGTTTTTATCATCCCAATCAGCCTGGTGAACTAGGTTTATTAATGACAGAAAATTAAAGGCCGTTTCATCCAGAGAGTTTGATTAAAATCATGGATAACTTCTATCAGATATCCTTAATAGACCACCATAGCAGCATGCTAAAGGACACTCACCCTCTATTCCTATTTCTCTATTTCATTTTTTTTATTTCTTATTTTTCTTAATTTTAAGTAGGGTTTTACTTGAGGGACTATTTGTATCTTGTTATTTTCTTGTTTTTGGAGGACTTTTAAATTGTTTTGTGAGTTTGAAGATTGTAATCTTTAGTTTATACCTATGAAGTGTTGTATCATATTCCTGCTGTAGATGGTGTCTTTATCTTGCCGGAGAACAGGTGGTAAAAGCTCATCACCGCCCAAACATCACCAATTCAGAGTTTTCTTCCCCAATTTCAACCGGGATAGCCATCAATCTATGCTTATCTCCGCCCAAACACTGTCAAACCCCATACTTCATTTTCTCACTACTGCACAACCACCTCCCCACAAAATTCACATCCTAAATACCTTCTAAGAACCCTAAAATGGTATTATAGAGGGGGGATACTTAGCTCAACTACTCAATTGGATGAGAGAACGGAAACTATACTACTATAGGAACATGAAGAGAGAATTTGTAAGTCGATGACTCGAGAGAGGGTGGGTAGGCATGCCAAATTTATCGTTGATTTAGCAAACCAAAGGAGACACGATCTTCAGAACAAATGTTAGAATGATCTTTGGAAATCAACCATTAGATTTGAATCGACCTTAGTGTTCGATTTTAACTGAGCTTTTGACATTAGATTTGACCTGATCGTTTGGTTCGATCAAAGTGTTCAAGCAAATGGCAGAGCAATGGAATTTTCTAAGATTAGCGTATGAGAGATGGCGACATCGACGCTCGAAAGGAGCGCACAACCTTCATTCAGGGCTGAAGGACTACTAGAAAAGTTGTTGGGAAAGAAAGGATGAACATAGCAATGACGGGCGGAAAGAGCCAAATGACAGAGAAAGTTCTGTTTGAGCATTATGCGGTCTGCAATAGATTACGTTGATGGGAACGACATAATGGAACCTTTTGTTTGAGCAAGAGAGCTACACAACGCATCTATGAGGAGAAGACACTGCAGCCTCGAGCGGAAGAGAGGGACCGCGACTGACAGAGACGGGCCTGAGCAGTCTGTCATTGATGCTCGTGCTTATGTGAGAAACAGAGTCGTTGTTCGAGTTAAGGTTTCCGCTACACGTGCGTACGAGGGAGATGAAGTAGAAACTCTGATACCATGTAGAATTCTAGAAAGAACTTTTTTTTCTTGCTCTAATCCATACATAACAGTTTGCCGCATATGCATAATACTTTAGGCTCTGTTTGGGGGAGTTACTGTTTGAAGGAGCAACTGTAAAGTTGATAGAGAAAAAACTATTGTTCAAAAAACTGTGGTGGCTATTACAATTTAAAAAAAAAAAACTAAATTGCAAATTTCTAGCGACCAACGCATGTAGGCAGGTTTGGTGGAAAAAAGTTGTTTTTAGCTGCAACTTTTTGAGAATGCACGTAAAACGTAGTTTTGCCAAACAAGAAAAACTGTGGTGTGGCGCCACACCGTCACCGTACCACTGCCCCAAACACACTCTAAATGAAACAAAATATGCATCCCTCCAAACTAAGAAAAATATAAAAAAGAAATATCTAATAAAATAAATATAATCAGTGGAATATACTCTGAGAAAAGAAAATAAATTCTTTAATAACATGAATGGACACTTCCCAAAGCTCTCCCTCAAGTTGGTTGTATATATTGTACAAACCAAGCTTCGACTTCAATTCAACATAATTAACCCTTGGTAGAGCATTGGTAAGAATATTAGCAATCTGAAGTCATGTAGGAACATAGCTGTGTTGAACAACTCCTTTACTAAAAAAAACAATTCTATTGTTAACCTTTTCTGAGATGAAGTATGATCAATTGTCCAAAGCAAAATTATATTCATATTGAAAAATGAGAAGATTTGACTATAGTAAATAAAAGTTAGGGTTTTATTTCCAAAAATAATTTATTTAAACTAATGTTATTTAATATTAGTATTAATTACAATATTAAACTTAAAATTTAAGGATTGAAATGTTAATTAAAATGACAAAATTGAACTACAATTAACTAAAACATAATTAAGTAATATGAGATAAATTTATTAATATCAATATTTTAATTTTATAAATGTTCAATTGAAAGAGATATAACATAAGTTATAAAAATATGAAAGGCTCAAGGTGAGTAATTATGTTTCTAAATTATAATAATATTTCTATTTTTCATTTTTCATTTTTATTCTCTATACTATTGAGACCTAGATTATAACTAATTATTCATATTGTTTTGTTTGAAGTATGTATGTTGCATTGTTGCATAAAATTTACATATTAGTTTTCATAGAGAGACATCAGATTATTACATGACATTTAGATTCCAGTAGAGATGCATTTATTTATTGGTAGATAAATAAAAAATATCGCATAAGAAAATAATCTATGTTTGAAATAATGGAATAAAAATATTGTATACATGAATGATTGTAAGTGCATGCTAAGAGGAGTTCATCCCCATATAATATTGGTTGAGGATGACAATGTACCCAAGTGCGTAGATATTTTCCTACCACCTCAGACAATTATATTTTTTAGATCATAAACAATTATGCTAAAGAGAGAATATTGGCTAGGGGTGTGTAGTCACATTTCCACCTCAAACAATAATGGACATCTTTTGTGCCCTATTGTGCCGGCAGGGGGATGTATATATAGACAATGCTCTTGAGACGGATATAAGAGTTGAGAAAAAAAAGTATACAAAAATTAAAAAATTAAACCTTTAAAGTTAAAGCTAAGGTTAATGCATATAGAATTCTAGATTATTTACGTGAGCAAATGTCATGAGTATATTATTTAAATTATTATAAAATTTTTCTATAAGGTTATAAAAAAAAAATTAGAATATATATTATCTTTTTTTCGCTGGATTATTGTAAATTAGAAGTATAGTTGCTCCAGTGGGTTATCTTAAATAACTCGTTATATTTAAACAAATTTCAAATCTAAGCTTTTGAATAAAAGCAAAGCGCTAGATGAAAGAATGTGTATAGAAGGTGATGTCAACATGAAGAAAGATACTTTTGTTTATTTGTTAAGTAATTACTTTCTTTGGCGGCTCTTTAATTTTATTTGGATTGTAAATTGTTCGTGATAGAAAATAAATAATTAAAAATTAAAAAAAAATATATTTAACAGTAAGACCATTCGTTCTTGCCTTTGAAATTCCAATCCGTCAGCTAGGTCATCATATTCATTAATTGCATGGCGAATGGTAAAAGATGCACAGTTGAATCCATGAGTAGCTTTAAGTGGTGAGTCCCAAGTTAGCATGAGTTTACTTCACTTCAAAAGATTGCTTAAGAATGAAGTAAAATGGTGTTGATCTTAATGAGCATAAGGTTGAAGCAACCAGACAAATTCTAATGTTGAAATAACAAGACTTAAAACTCAATGCGGATGCAAGAAAATTATGGCCAATATCTTTAATGTTAAAGAAGCCTAGAAAAGTATAGGGCTCATGGCCCAATCAGAAGGTTTTATGAGACTTACAGGGTTATAATCTAGAATGAGGCTACGAGATTTATGAGATTAATGTTTACTAATACTTATTGGGTTATGATTCAACCCTGATGATATTTTGATGATGTTTAGATCCTATAGATGTTATCTCCAATTTCAATCTAGGCTTAAAGATAATAGCGCCAATAATAAAGATGTTTGGCATCTTTCCACAAAATTTGCATCAAACTTGAAATTTTCATATTTGACCAGTACACAAATTTTAGTGGAAAAAGGAGGTTCATTAAGTGTGGAGAGTTTTCAAATTCATCAAGCAATCTAAATATAGTCTGACAAGATCTACAATTTGTAGATTATAATAATCCCAAAATATAACCTAAAATTATAAGTTTCAGATCCTCTGTTCAGCAACATTCAGAAATGCTACTTCTGCTAATAGCTTGATCTACTGCAGAGAACAAACAAGGAAAATAGCATATAGCCAAACTTTGCTATAATAGTTTAGTCAAGAAGAGAAGGAAAAAAATAGCAAGGACTGATCTTTGATACAACGCAGCACCTGGAAAGCAAAAAATTAGCTGAAGTCTAGTTACAATGGCATATTAAAGCCCAGCATTATAAAAAATATCACATATAAAAGGAACCAAGAAACAATCATGTGCGCAAAGTGTGTGAAGCAAAAAACTTTAAATTAGTGGCGATCAACTCCACGCTGCAAAACAGGCACCAAACTTCACAATAGAAAAAAAAAATGAAGTACACAAAGATTTGGATAATTGAAGGTAAGCAGAGAGCCAACAGTCCAAACAACTACAAATAAACAGGATCAAAAACTGCAAAAAAAAATTATATTAAATGGAAATTGGAACATGAGCTAAAACAAATTAGAAAGAATTATATGAGAATTAAATCAAAACAAGTTGTAACAATAAGCCAAATCCACAAAGTAATCAAAACATTAGAGAATGACTTTCATTCTTATAAGCATCGTCATCATAGGCATGTTACAAGTAAACTAAAAAAATTAAAATTAAGACAACTAGAACAACATCCAAAATTGAGAATTTCATATTACTAGTCCCAAAACTCACATCTTGCATTTTCAACAAGTATAAACTTCAGATTTCAATCATACAGACCCTTAGTTAAATTGACTGCGGTAAAAGGTTCTATAGATATTTTTGGTTTGATGTGTATAACAACAAGGATGTTAATGAGGCATAGTTGCTTTGATGGTAATATTTTGTTGAATATAAATGTATATCCTTGGTGAAGTTTATATGTATAAATTTGCAAGCATGGAAGTCGCCTCAATCAGCCATTATGCTAACAAAATTTTTAAACAGTTTGGCAGGCTGTGACATGAAATTCCATATATTTATTTTTATGTGGAAATTTTCGGATTGGTAAATCATATTCTCTATTAGGTTTGTGTGATTGTGCTAAAAGAATATAACCTCCACAACTGCTCCGTACATCAGAATTATCCAACACCATCTGATCAGTGATTGTAAAAAAAATGATTTTTGAGAGAAAAACTTCTTCTCAGCATGAACACAACTACACCAAAAGATGCCAGTACACCAACAAAAAGGAACTGACTCGAAAACATTAAAATTGGTGCAGGCTTATTTTTGTATTTTAATGCATTCTATTTCTAGCTACACCTCGTTCTCAAATTATTAAACTTAGGCTCCATCAAGAATGATAAATGCAATATACCAGACAAGAGCTTCTGGATGGTTGCACGTGCCTCCTTCCATGCAGGCCGACCCATCTCCAAGAACAAATTAAGAGAAGGCTGGATTCACGATAAACACAATATATTAGTTATTGAACAAAATTTCAGGTAAGCACTATTAGTATTATCCAATTAACATTAAGTCAATATTAATTAGAACAGCATGATGACGCTCTCTGCCATTGGGTCATGCTGCAGAGCTTAATCCTCATCTAATAAGCTCAACATAAGATTAATTATTCAGCAAAGAAGAAACCAATTTGGTGTGCTAGTTTTTTCCCTTCGTTTAGTCGACCCATAAAATCCTAACTCAAAACTCAAAGCTAACTTGTATCGAAATTAAGAACCAGTCCTGCGAACATTCATCTTCTGTTCGCTGCTCTAGTTGTTTTCAGAATTCAAATACTTCAAACAATGTTGAGTTAGAAAAGCTTCCTAAGTTTTACTAGATCAATTTCATCTCGCATACCATAACCTTTTCATCTTATTGCCAGCATTACGTGATAACATTCTACTTAAATATTTCCAGATGGGATATTTGAGAACAAATTCCAACATAAGTGATTTACAGAATGCAAATTAATCAAGCCCTGGACTGAAAAGTGTGAAAAGACTTANAAGTTTTACTAGATCAATTTCATCTCGCATACCATAACCTTTTCATCTTCTTGCCAGCATTACGTGATAACAATCTACTTAAATCGTTCCAGATGGAATATTTGAGAACAAATTCCAACAAAAGTGATCTACAGAATGCAAATTAATCAAGCCCTGGACTGAAGTGTGAAAAGACGTTTTCATCCAAGACCTGGTTGAAGCATTGGGAGTTCTTGAGCAAGGGCCCGTCGAAGAGTCCCGCGGCGGCAATGGCGGATAGATCGAGAACATAATCACCGATGGCCACTCCCGGAGAAGGATCGCCACCGCCCGCCGTTTTCGGTCGAAAGACGCCGTAAGGCAAGTTCTCCAACGGGAAGTGGGAATCGGCCGAGACCTCCACGAACGACTTGAGACCCATCGCTCTCGATCTTCTGTCTCTCTGTCTACTATCTCGACAGCTTGCTCGGTGGCTATTGAGTTGAGTAGCTTCCTTAGCCGTTTGGGGGCACACCAATGTTTCTAACCTACTCCTTATAATTTATCTTATAATCTATCTTATGTTCCTTCTATGAAAGATAAAGTTATATTATGATGGTTCAATTCAGTGTCAAATGGCTTTGGTTGATTATTCTGTGGGTAAGCTCACTTTTTTTTAATAATCTCTTCAAAGTCTTAGTAAGATTTCGAAGCTTAAAAGTATGCTTGAACTTGTCTCGCTTATGGAGGGATTCTTTCTTTTTAAATTTAACTGTTTGGAAGATCTTGAAATGATATTTTTCGATGCACCTTAGCTTTTTTTATGGTTAACCTTTTACTTTTAAAATGTGAACTTATGGNAAACTCACTTTTTTTTAATAATCTCTTCAAAGTCTTAGTAAGATTTCGAAGCTTAAAAGTATGCTTGAACTTCTCTCGCTTATGGAGGGGTTCTTTCTTTTTAAATTTAACTGTTTGGAAGATCTTGAAATGATATTTTTCGATGCACCTTGGCTTTTTTTATGGTTAACCTTTTACTTTTAAAATGTGAACTTATGATTTTGAACCGATTAAGGAGGTTTTTAAAGACATTCTTGTTTGGGTTCGGTTTCCTATTCTGTCACTATGAAGTTAGTGATCTGAATTAAGAGTTTTTTTTTAAATTGCTAGCAAGTTAGGTATCCCTCTTATTGTTGATTCCTTAACGACAAAAGGCTTCAGGTTATCTTCAGCACGTGTTAATATATAAATTAATGTAGATTTTTTATTCCCTGGATTTATATGTNTTGATTCCTTAACGACAAAAGGCTTCAGGTTATCTTCAGCACGTGTTAATATATAAATTAATGTAGATTTTTCATTCCCTGGATTTATATGTTCAATATTAAAGGAAAGACTTTTCCCAATNAATTGATGTTTCAAAGGCATCTAAATCCAAATATCAAGAACAAAGTGGCATCTTCCAAAAAGATGAATAATTTTCTCTTCATGATCCCTGCACAACACACAATAAGAAGANAATTGATGTTTCAAAGGCATCTAAATCCAAATATCAAGAACAAAGTGGCATCTTCCAAAAAGATGAATAATTGTCTCTTCATGATCCCTACACAACACACAACAAGAAGGAAGTCACAAACCTTTCAATTTAAAAATATCTTCGGTAGGGATGATATTATGGAAGACCCTCCAAACAAAGAAGCCAATGGAAGGTTTTACCCAAGAATTCCAATTCCATCGAAGGTCCATCTTCTGAAAACATTGGAAAGAATTAACAAAGCTTTTATAACAAGAATCCCACATGTTTCCTTTAACCTTAGGAAAATCAATTTTATCACAATTAATAGGAATCAAATATATGAATTCAGCATCAGCATAATGGACCATATGAGCAAGATCTCATTCACGCCATCGATTCTCATACTAAAGATCCTTAACTTTAATATCAATAGCAAAGGAAATACCATAAAGGTCCACTAAAGCATCATTACACGTCCAATCATCAAANCTTCTGAAAACATTGGAAAGAATTAACAAAGCTTTTATAACAAGAATCCCACATGTTTCCTTTAACCTTAGGCAAATCGATTTTACCACAATTAATAGGAATCAAATATATGAATTTAGCATCAGCATAATGGACCATATGAGCAAGATCTCATTCACGCCATCGATTCTCATACTAAAGATCCTTAACTTTAATATCAATAGCAAAGGGAATACCATAAAGGTCCACTAAAGCATCATTACACGTCCAATCATCAAGCCAAAATGAGCAATCCCCTTACCAATTTCCCAACAAATCAAGTCTTCAATATGTCTAGCAACCTTTAACATTTCACGACAAATGAAAGAATTAGTTTTATTATGAGTAATAGTTAGAGGTGCTTATTGTAGCATTATTTGACATGAATTTAGGAAGCCCAAATAGAATTATTCTTCCTAAATATGTACCATAATTTCATGAAGTTTATCTTAATAGAATCAAATAGGCTTCTAAAACCAAGTCCTCCCTTCTCAACAGGTTTATGAAGCTTATGGCAACTTTTCCAATGAATATTGGATTTACCTTTACCATCCCATAGAAATTTATTGAAAATATTTTCAAGCCTTGTAATAAAACCCAACGACATATTCATAACTTGCAAAGAGTAAAGAGGGAGAGAAGTAAGAACACTCTTAAGAAGTGTGATACGCGCTCCATAAGAAAGAAATTTATTTTCTCAAGATAAAGTTTTATTCTTAATTTTATCAAACAAACTCAAACAAAGAGCACTACCATTTTTGCGTTTATCCAAATTAAAACCCAAATAAGTCAGAGGTAACACAGCCTTGTTGCAACCAGTAAAATTCATAATCAAATTCTTCTTAGAAGCAATGACTCTCTTAGTACAATAAAAGAAACATTTGGATGTGTTAAAGAGCAACCCAAAAGTATTCTAAGACTTTATAATCTCCTCCCAAAACTTTTTAATAGAACGTTTATTGGCATTAGTTAAGATTATCAGATCATCGGCAAAACATAAGTGAGAAATACTTATCATGCCTTTATGATCATAATTCACACTAGGATAAGTAGTAAACAAACCATTTAATTATTGATCCCCGATAATTATAGTTGTGCAAAATTTATAAAGTTGACTTCGCTTTGCAACAGCGTCAAAAACTTGATGCGTTATTTTATGAATAAGAAATTTAAGCAATTTATGTTAGGATTCTAAGGAAGTATACATATCGTTATTAAGTAATACAAGACTTTCTGTTTAAGCCCCAAATATTTATCCCACGAGGAAGATTTAAATTTGAAATGATAAATTAACTAGAAAACTCACAACAATAATATAAAAATACTATCACTAATTTCAAATATTTAAGGTACTATCAAAACTAAATTATTAACTACTAGCAAAACTGTAATGCAAAGTTAAACAGTAACTACCAAACTATGTTTATGTGATGAAGTTATCTAATATGAAAAAACACTTTCTCACTACAATGAGTTCTTGGTTAAATGAGATGAGATAAATGATTTAACTTCTAAAAGCGTCCAAATTCATCGAATCTTCTAGAAACAGGCCTTGCACCGACATTGGCACCATCGACACCAGTGACCCTTTAATTAATTCTGTGCTTTCTGTCAAATGACGTGATCAGTGCCCAGTCTGGCACTGTTCGCGCTAAACATTTCTTCTAAAACTCCATTTTGACTCCAAATTTCATCCATTTTATTTTCTTTTTGCTTCAAGTGCTAAAAATCAACAATCTGCAATAAAAAATGAAAAATAGATTCCTTGAAAGAGCTATATCTCCAAAAATGAGTATAAAATATAGGCCTAAAAATGCATATATTTTTTTGTGCATCAAGCATCTCGATAAGTAATCAAAAGCAAGAATAAAGAGATAAGAAGGAAAAGGGTCTCCTTGCTTAATGCTTTAGAAGCTTTGAGGAAACAATATTTATTACCATTAATAAGAAGAGAATAGTAGTCGTTGCTGAGAATTCTATAAACGAGATTACATAAAGCAGTATTAAAGTCAATAGCATGTAGAATGTCCATAATGAACTCCCATCGAATAGTGTCAAAAGCTTTTTTGATATCCATTTTGAAAATGATATTACCTCCTCTACTTTTTTTTTTCAATATCCATAAGAAGCTTTTGAACAATAAGTGCATTATCACATACATTCCTATCTTTCATGAAAGCAGATTGATTCTGACAAATGATGTCATTAATAATGGATTTTAACATCTTGACCACAATCTTAGAAATAATTTTAGAACAGTATTTAGACTAATTGGTCTAGAAGCATCCTAAAAAGTAGCATTAATCTCCTTGGGAATCAAGACAATGTTGGAAGATTTAAAATATTTTGTTAAATCCTTACCTCTGTAAAAATCTCGAATAGTTTCAACTAAACCAGCATGAATAATATTCCAACCATGTTTCGGGGTAAGACAAAGAAAAAAATAACCCCAACATAACCTCAAAATAACCCTAGAATTACTCGAAAATTGATTCAAAGTAACCTAAAAATTATTCTTGTGTCATTATTAGAGATGTTTTTAGATTATTCTGGAATTATTTAGGAATTACTTATATGGTTATTATTGGGTTATTTTAGAGTTATTCTATGGTTATTGTTGAGTTATTCTAAGGATATATAGGCGTTAATTTTGGATTAATATCAAACTTTTTTAAGAGTTATTTAGGGGTTATTGTTGGGTTATTCTCTAGTTATTAAAGAGTTTTTTATGTTTAGTTTTGAGTTTATTATTGTGTTATTATGGAGATATACTTGGGTTATTCTAGGATATTTAGGAGTTAGTCTGAATCTATTTTTGGTTTTTTGGGGTTATTCTGGGATTAATGTTGGGTTCTTCTCGGATTATTTAGCAGAACTGAAAGATAACTAAAAAAATAACCTAAAATAATCCCAAAATAATCATAAAATAATCTCAAAATAACCTAACAATAACCATAGAATAATCTTAAATAACCATAAACCATAAAATCAAAATAATCATAAAATAATACAAAAAATAACTCAAAATTCCTACCGTAGCACTAAAAAAAAAACAACGTCATGGATGTACGTAAGTAAAAATCTGATGCACAAAACAAAAAACAATATCATAACATTTCGGGGAAAGCTAAGCTTACCTCCGCCCCAAACGTGTTGTCATTATTCTTGTAATTCTTGATTGCTCTTTCTTCGTCGAGAGAGAAATCCATCTCCATCACAGCAGCACAGCGAACCCTAGCATAGCAAATGTGAAACCCTAAGGGAGCTAGGATTTAGGATGGAAGCTTCTGACACTGGACTTGAGGAAGCTTAAATTTTTTTCTTAATAGCACAATAGTCTAAAAGGCGGGATAGTCGAAGCATCGGGTAGGGCCGGGGAAACATCTTTACGTTTTTAAAATTTTTTTAAATGTTTTCCTGTGTGGGACCCGCACATACAGATGACTTCATATTATTAGACTCCGGATGTTGCTCTACGTCCGGAGTCCGGACCGAAAATTTTT
>JXCR01124038.1:4908-24565 GCA_002079205.1 Phalaenopsis hybrid cultivar | reverse complement strand
CAAACACGAGATGTTCGCGAACAATGAGGTTTTTTGACAGCCCTAATGACAACATATCACTTAGTTTAGGGGATTATGTTGTAATGTGGGTAATAATGATGCATTGCTCCTTCACTTATTCATCATCAGTTTGATTGGATTTGCTTTAGAATGGTACTTCGATCTACCTAATGAATACTTCAGAATATTATCCAAATTAGATGATGCATTTGTGAAGAGATTTATTAGAGCACTCAATCAAGCCACTATGAGTGATTTGATGTTGACACAACAAAAGCTTAATGAAATTTTGTTAGATTTTGTGCTTTGTTGGAGGAACCTAAGCGTGAAATGCAAACCTCAACTTTAAGAGCAACTTGATGTTGCTTTTCATAATGCGTAAGATAAAAAGATTGATACTGACTTTGGTAAAAATGTCCTTAATCTAAACCTTTGTAACATTGATAAAGAATGTTGCAAGTTTGCAGGATACTACATGATCTTTGGTCTTAAAGGATGATGGTGATAGATCTATGGGGAAGAAACCCTTCGTCATGAGACATTCAAAAAGAGGTGAACAAAACATGGCTTTGATGACATTTGATAGTAAACATAAGTTTGTCATGTCTACAAAGCTAAATTATCCACCTCATCGTTAGTGGAATTTCTATTTGTTAAGCAACAAAAAGCCAAAATAATTTCATTTAACAAAAAAAGTATTGAAAAAATATTTAACAACTTTCTTAAACAGGAAATGTAGTTTCTCCACCAAAATACTTAAAGATGTAGAGAAGTCCAAAGAGCTCAATTATTTTCCATACCATAAACATTTGGAGCATATTCTACAAGATTTCTTCCCCTTCAAAGATTGGTTTAAGACATGAAAAAAGGCCAAAGAAATCGAAATTCTTGAGCAGTTCTAGAAGAAACCTATTGGGCAAGGATCACCCAAAATCATTTCAACCACTTCAACCATGCCTTCACTAGATGTTACTGGTATAATAAGAATAGAAGTTGTATTTTCTTTCATTTTAAATGAACATGTAAATTCAAGAGAGGTTAATGATATTCATCCTGACATTTATTGCACTTTTAATGATGAAATGAAAGAGGATATTTCTAGTTACTCTTATGTTTCCCATAATTGCATTTTTAA
The DNA here is from genome assembly GCA_002079205.1 of Phalaenopsis hybrid cultivar. Taxonomy (NCBI): domain Eukaryota; kingdom Viridiplantae; phylum Streptophyta; class Magnoliopsida; order Asparagales; family Orchidaceae; genus Phalaenopsis; species Phalaenopsis hybrid cultivar. Next base: position 23,430 of record JXCR01124038.1, on the reverse strand, counting down.
TGCTTGGAATACTAATTATAATATTAAAAATAATGATATCGAGTGAGAGGATCAATATCTATTATTGTCATCCCTCGATGCATATATTGTGTGTATGATGTTCTTAGTGATTCATTAGATGACACGTGTCAGCCCAGTGAAGATAAATGCCTTGATATAGAGGCATCAGTGGAGTATTCAATTAAGGGTGATCCTTTTTATGTCTTTTGGAGAGGATATAAGTAGATACATCTAAGAAATGGTGAAGCTCTTCTCCCAAGGGTGTGTTAGCCTGCCTTCCATGAGAAAGAAAAAGATATCATTACACATAAGATTGGTTATCATCCTAAAGCTTAATCAAAATAATGGAACTGAATGTTTTTCTGGCAGAGTTGATTATAGTGTGTTGGTACATTTTAAGTAGCTATCAGAATCATTGAGCATTTATGATGCACTTTTACATTCTTTTGAGTTATGAGAAACTTTGGTAAAAGTTCTAATGAAACCTAAAATCTTTTATGATTATTATATTGATGAAAGGGTGAAGGAGCATGTACATCACAAGATATATTTGTCGTCACCTTCTCTTATCATGTGCAGGGCCACAGTGCAGCCATCGGGTTTACAACTCATGAACACTTTTTACCCATTTGGATTTTCATGCTTGGGCAATCGATTTTGCCCATGATGTCAATACCCAAGCATTTTCGTCGGACTCTAGGTAAATACATCTTGATTTTTACTAAAAAAATTCACATATTCAAACTTTTGTGCATTGGATTGTAAAGATCCAAACAACACTGTTCCTGAAGAATGTTCCTCGGGCAAGGAAATACAAATAAAGTCTTATATTGACAAAGCTCGCTTGGATATATCTTCATCCTGGAGGTCAAAACTCTTGACACTTAGAGTCACCATTGGACACGATTGAGCTTGTCTGAGATAGTATGATTGTGCTATTTTTTATCCCCATGTATAATGCCAACTATGGATGTTGTTGAAAATTAAAGCTTGAGGTGTGATATAGAAACTATGAAACCAAAGGTTTATTGAAGTGGTTTCTCGAAGAAAACATTGTATGTTGACTCCAATTTGAAAACCATGAATTGAATCATGTGAGTCATCTACAGAGGGAATACTCCAAATGTAACAGGGAGAGTGATTGTTCCCTCAACACTCACAGATTGATTATTAAAGTCGTAAAGAGGTCAAGTAGTAGGTTGCAATTTTCTTTTTGTCAACCCCATACCCATGAAAGTTGAATAAAATAAAGCATAAATTCACTTTACATTATAGTATGGTTCACCAATTTCTGCGCTTATAATAAGAAAATCTTTGTGAGGAATTTGAACATCCTCGTAATCATATTCATCAAAGGTGATGGTATGGCTAACACGAGATTTCTTCGGGTGAATGCTCATAGGAAATTATAAGGACTTTCTTGAATATTAATGGTCCTCTCATGATTATTCCAATTATACCAACAGTCTGACAATTCTTCTGTTGTTCATTTCGTGTGTGCTGCCCCTTAGTAAGGGAATTATTTGTATGAAATATCTTACTTTATATAAATTTGATTAAATATCTATGTTGAATTAGATTTTTAATCTCTTATTTATGTTGGTGACATGCTTCAATGTTATTNTGTTGTAAATATATTTGGAGAAATTGTTGAGTGTAAGCGATGTATATTTTTGTTTTATTACAGCAATGAATACACATGATTCCTTTCTCGTGGATGTAGGTTCGCATGACTGAACCACGTTATTTGTCTTTATTGGTTTATTTAATTTATTTTATTTAGTCGCTGTAAATCGAAATGCATACTTCAATGTATATCTCTATCGTACTAATAAAATGGATCATTTACAAATAAAGATCTTGTTACAACTGTAATGTTATTTCCTATTTTGTTGCACTCAGGACAAGAAGAGCTCATGGATTTCCGGGACATCCCGACGAACGCTTTGTTACTGTGGCCTTGAACCCTCACTAATGATGTCACGCCAACAACACAACTACGGGAGGAAGTTCTATACTTGCCCACGGAGCATCGTCGAACAGTGCAAAATCTTCCGTTGGGCAGACGCTTCAATTGATTCCCCAGATGATGTTGATTGAGAATGGAGAACATCACTTGAGCAAAGTCTGACACGGGAGCTACATCGTGTTAATGTTAAGAATAATATAATTATCTTACTAATTGTGATTGTAATAGTTTTAAAGTTTTTTTTGCTCTCCTAATGCTATCGGTTCCTTGAGATGTGTTTATGTAATTCTGCACTGTTATCGTTGAAGTTTGGGATTAACAGAAGTCTTGTAACCCCATGAAATCTTTTGTTATGTAAACGATGAATTTTTATTGTGATATATAACAGAAATAAGTACTTCAACTTGCAGTTTTTTTTAGCAATATTTATGTTTACATATCCATGACCTAAATGAAAAATTAATGTATTTGTGTTTAGACCATCAAATATTGATATTTATAACTGATATAGATATTCATAACTTTTTATATGTTATATTAGTTATGAATGACAGTGTATTTAAACTTGTGGAAAAAAAATTGAGCACACATCCCTTTAATTGATTTTCTTTTAAGTTACCGTCAATATTTGATGAAAAATAGTTAAATAGATTAGTTTATTTATGATATGTTAAATACTAAATGGAAATATATTTTTTAAACAATCGTGCCACCAAATATAGCATTCCTATAATAAGTTTTTTATTTCACATTCTCACATATCTAACAAGTAAATATTTTAAAATATATAATCAATCCTATAAATTTATTACATAACTATTAATAACTAATTACCGAATAATATAATTTATTACATAATTAACACGTTGAAGTTTTACTAATATATTACATAATAAATTTTGCTTTTGGAGTTTAAAAAATTTCATTGTTACATTCATCTTTTAAACATTTTAACAAACAAGTGCAGAATTGTCATTTTTCCAAAAACAGCAGCTTTGCAGCTATTTTCACGCAGTTGTACCAAACAGACAGTCAGCTTCGCCGCAGCAGCTTCTTGGGACAGTGCAGCTGTAGCTGCGCCAAACAGACCCCAACTTATCTCAAGTCATCCATGCGGCTTTAACACTCTTCCTCGACACTAAATCAACCCAACCCTCGCAACTCTTGAACTTGTAAGCACACAACAAAGAAGAATAGGGAATAGTATTGGAGAAAGAAAACACTTCACTAAGAAAGAGAGATTACAAAACTTGAATGCTTGGAACCTTCGATAGTTACAATGAGGGAAATGACTCCTATTTATAGTCCCCTTCAAGCTCAAGAGAATATTCTAGAGTAACCTAATTTCTTGAGAATTTTACACCATTCTTTTGTTTAGATTCATGACCCTAAATCCTTCTAGGTTATTCTTGAGTTATCCCTAGAGAATTTCCTTCTACTATTCTCTAGAATGAGGAGGAATCTTCTCGAGTTATATGAATTTCTCTCATCCATCTGGTCTTCTTTAGAATCTCCCATCCCATGATTTGTCTTGCCAATTTCTAGAAAATGACAGAGAGTGACAATATGTTGTAAATGGGACCAATACAAACACAGTTGCCTCATATGCGGTTTTAAGCAAAACATATTCCATGCAGGATAAGCTAAAAAAAAATTACCACCATTCCATCTGGACTCTAGTTAAAAGATTTGAACAATCACATGAGTAAAAAATATTTTTTTATTCAACATGATCTAATGACCATAATTGCTTCTCTTTTAGAAATCTGAATTTATCTGAAATTTCACCTGAAATACTTCAGTTAGTGGCCAAAATCTTGAAATTAAAAATATCAATACATTTTGGATTGATTTCAATAAATACCAAACTAAAAAAACTCAAAATCATACTTCAATCCACAGAGTTTGGACTAAAGTTTTACTCGCAAATTTAAAGCTTATTCTCGTTTAAAAAATAACAAAATAGATCAACAATGGAAAAAATATGACGACCCTGGACAGTCTGCTTGCTGTTATATATAAATTGAAAACAAGTGGTGTGGTTGAAGAATAATACCATGAGAAATAAACTCAATAGAGAACAAATCCCACTAGCTACAAACTGCTTCAACTGCCAAAGATTTAGTCATTCCAGGGCAGAAAACTTTAGAAAAGTCACCTTCTAAGAAGGGGATGGTGCACTGTGTCTTTTGCAGACAAACCTGCCACAATTATAAATGTAGAAATCAGATAAGAGGAAGCAATAGTGTAAACTTGTTATTATAAGTTACCAAGCAATTTGAGGTGTTGTTTATCATATGTAGATTGCTTTAATTGGTGTCTCTTGCTCTGAGAATAAGGTTACTGAAAACATGTAAGAATGACTAATTCACAAAGCAGCGCATGAAACGACTCGTTTCGATCTCAAACCATTCTTGTTCAGGTTGGAGAATCAAATCAGGATTGTAACCATATTTGATTTAAAATGTAGTTACTAATATCAAACCAAAGTTTCTCTGATTGACTTAAAGTTTCGATCAATTTATAAGATTACATGCATGCTTATATAAATTCATGCGTCTATAGATACAATATTTAGAGGCAGAATAGAGTGCATATTTGCGAGCATGCATTTTCAATCTAAGCTTGAAATATTTGATAGAATGCAAAGTTACTCCAACTTGATCAGGCCAAAATTCAACCGAGTTTTATGACAATTGAGCAAAACATATAGGGTTAAATTGTAACCATTATATTGATGCAGTGATTAGTACTTTCTTTGTGCTTCACATATTGATATGCTGATTTGTTGAGATAAAATACCTTGCAACATGAAACAAGATTAATATCAAAACTTGTGTGTATTGAACAGAAAGGATTTACCCTTTCAACGATAAGAGTAGAAGCGGGATGATGACATATTCCTTGTTGATAGGATCCACATACACCACTTGGATTTCCGTAGCTGGCAAACCTTATAGAGGAAATAAAGGTGCTTGCAGGGCAGGCTAAATGGAGAGTTGCTCTGCCATCACTTGTGGACCTGATTGCATTTTCCCAATTTTCCAGGTCTACAAAAGGATAATCCTCAGATACAGAACTGCATATATTGGAGACCCGCCGTCTTGAGAATGTAATTTTTGTAGGATCTCCGCCTTTTTCTTCAAAAATAACAAGAACATTACCAGTAGGGTTGAACCAAGATAGAGGGACATGGTACCTGATGAGAAATTTAAAAAAAATAAACAAAAAAAGGTTGTATAAATTGGCGTTAGATAGTTTGGGTAGAAGTTTAATAGAGACGTCTAAGCAAAAGAGGTGTTTACATGCATACCACATAATTTTTATATATTTACATATCTAAAATCTAAACTTAGATATTTAATTATATAACAGCTTAATGTTTCAATCACATCAAAATATATGCATGAACACATGTATTTCACTTAAGAAAAGTTATGATTGATATTAGTTTTGAAGTGATTTAAAGATGAGTGTTGTATAACTAATCTAGATAGTCGATATGTATGTAAATCCTCCTACTCAAAATCAGGGATGATATGGCTAATACTAGAAATTTTAAATTCTGAAATCATTAATAGATTCAAAAGATTGTTAAAGAAAAGGAGAACAATAGCTCATTCTCTCATTCTAACAAGAAGTAATACAATATTAGAGCCTATGTTGCGATTGTATGATAAAAAAGCAAAGAAATAAACGATGTCATAACCAACATGATAAAGGAAGAAACATGAAATTAATATAATTATTTACAATGATTTAAGGAATGAATGCAGCAAATAATTATTTCCCACATCAAGAGAAAAGCCGGCAGATAGCAGATAGCAGATGACAGGATAACTGGCAAGTTGTAAAGCCGATGGAGGAGCAGTTAGCAGGAAGCTAGGACAGGAGTCGTTGGAAAAAGATGGTGATCATTCATACTTGAAAATCAGACTATCAAGTTGTAATTGGTTAGGAACTTTAGTAAAGATATCCTCAGTTTGCTGTTTTACTAGATTGTATCTAATTTGAATCATTTCTTATTTAATTTTTCCCTTTATTAAATCTCTATTAATCTCAGTGCGCTTAGTTTTATGCTTGGTTCGATCATGGTGAAAAGAATTCTTAGTAATGCAAATGGTAGCTTGATTGACACACCTCATTATCAAAAATTCCAAGTGAAAATTTGTAATTTACTAAGGATCTCTCAGCCACACACCTTCACAAATTACATTGGCCATCGACCAAAATTCGACCTCAATACCACTCAGAGCAACAATAGTTTAATTTTTATTTCATCACTTGACTTAATATCTCTAAATAAATGAGCAATAATCATATATTGTCTCACACCCAATTTTGAAAAATCAGATGAAAACTTTGGCAATTTTAAAATATACCCCAAATTATGAATGAATATTTGCATAAATTGTATGAAAGCAAACTTAATTTATCTCCTTAGATACCTATGATTTTACTATGTTATGAATTTGAAGAATATGTCTATGAAATCATTGGTTTATAGGTATTCGTTTACTCTGATTCATGCGTATGACATATGAAATGCCTATTATGAAAATTGTTTACAGGGATTATGATTTATGAAATATCGTAAGTGAATTTATAGGTATGCTATCATATGAATACTTGTTAATATGGATGATTGGGAACGATGAAATTCCCTACCCTTGGCATTCAGACGGAGATGAAACTCCGAGAACCGTTGAGATCAGACGATGATGAAATGTAGGGAACCATTAATATCATATAGACTATTGATAACTACTATGTTGGTAGAGACCCCATTTTTATTAATGGTTGATGTAACCTCTGGACTAGGTGACAACCTAATGACATGATATGATATGAAAATATATGAGGCTTATACAATTACAAGTGATATTCTTATGATCAGATTGATGATTCTTATGAATACGTTTATGATTACACATGAATGGATAAAATAAATGTTTTATAAAACAATCATAATTTCCGACCTTACATGCCTTTTCTTTTATATGTTTTATATGTTGTTGTATGTGTTGTAGACATGTACATGAGTTACATATGAGTATGCACATTGTTCCAAAAGTAATCCGCGACCGACTTAACCAGATCTGAACTGGGGGTAACCTGAACCTCCCCGCATGGTGTGGCGCTAGTAGTAAGGTATCAACCGTGATATCCTGAAATGCCCTCTGTCGTACCTATCCCTTGTCTTGAGCTGATGTCTCACTCCTATAATCCCCTGTCATCACCAAAACAGGTCCCACCGACGCTGCTCTACTGACAAGCGAGCCTGTAATCTTGTGTTTCACCGAAGGAAGGACTATGCACTTCCCATCCTTAGTGAAAGAATACGTGTTTCTGAATCCGTCATGCTGAGTCCACTGATCAAATTATCATGGTCTCCCCAAAAAAAGGTGGAAGGCATTTATGGGGACCACGTCGCACCACACCTGATTTTGCAGCTGACTCTCGATCTAAAACTCACTAAGCACCTTCAGTTAATGTTGACCCTGTTCTTCTTCAACCACATTGGAGAAAATGGTTGGGTGTGCCTCTGAGTCATAAGTCTCAATTTCTCTACCATCTATGTAGATGTCATAATCTTACTGCTCTCTCCATCGATGATGAGACTGCATACCTTCTCGTTCATGGTGCAACTGATGTAGAATATATTGTGATTAAGCCACTGCAAATCCCTCGTATCCTCGATTTGTAGAACCCGTTAAACCACGAGTGTCATTCCTTCATCCGGTGGCAGATGATACAACTCATCCTGTTCTTCTANCTTTCTCATAGATAGTGTCAAACTATTGTGTGCCAAAAACTCGCAACAATAGAATGAAATCTACTGACTTAGAAGATCCATCACAACACATATAATAGAAAAGTAGTAAGAGGAGAGATCGAGATTTTTTATGTAAGAAAATCAGAGGGGAAAACCACAGGCCCTTGCCTAATAAAAAAAATCCACTATAAGTATATAAGTATAATGATATATTATTTTTCTCATAATTAGGATGACAAGATTATTATTTTTCACCAGAGATATCACGTTTGGTATATGACAAAAAATAAAATATAGGTGTTAAGTACAAACACCATACTCTGGCTACGATAGACGTAAGCAATGATCACTAATGGGGGATGATAGACGACCATGGAGCAAATAAGTTATTGTCGGGACTTTAATATGGTTGTTATACATTACAACCACATTTAGGATATGACGTTTACAAGCAATGGTCACAGGCAATCGAAGGTTGGCAATAGTGTTGAACAGTGCCAACAAGCTATGTTTGATGGTGGTTAGTGCCTACTGAGGCTGAAAATTCATCGAGTCTTCAAGCTAGACTGGGCTCTAGAATTCTTCTTCTTCCTCCCCCGCTCTATTTATAACATCTAGAGGAGGGGTATTTTAGTCTTTTAGCGAATAATTTTATAAACTGCCTGATCAAACAACCCATATTAATTCCCTTATTCACAAGAGTTTTTAAATGATTTGAGTGCCCTAATAACCTTATAATTGAGTGATCTTAGGCTCGCTAGATTCCTCTCATCAAGATGCTCAATTTGAATCTAACAATGCCAAATTTAGAGTTCATATATATTTAAAGAAGACACAAAATCACATTACCGCTGGATGTGTTCTGATTTAAACTTAGATATAAATATATATGATATATTATTATAAAAATAATATATATAATATATTATTATATAAATAATTATATGACTTTTTTTTAATTTCAAGCTAAAACGAGCTGAACACGAGCTCACAAAGAGTTGTTCGTGTTTAGTTAGTTTGTTTAACGAACGAGCCGAACACAAACTATTCGCAAATAATGAACTTTTTTTATAGCCCTATGCCTCATCAATCAAATGAGAATAAGGGTCTGTTTGGGGCAGCTGCAGCTTATCCAACTTATCCAAATAAATAGTTTATCCTGATAAGTTGTTGATCAGCAGATGATCTTGATAAGCAGACTGGTTGTTCGGTTTGTGCGTTTGAAAAATAGCTCATTTGTACTTATTTCTGAATTATTGACAATTCTGCCCCTATGCATACATTTTAATTTAATTTAGTCATTTTATATAAAATTTAGCATTAATTTTAATTTAATTTCTATTTAGCCTTTCAATTATAGTTCAATAAATTAATTTATGATTAACATATGATCATTTATCAATTAAGCATTTGTTAATATTTATTAAGTTAATTTAAAATAAATTCTATATGAATAAATTAAATAAATAAATGTTATCAAATAGTTAATAATAATTAATAAATAAATTCTATACTTAAGTTCTCTCTTCATCCTTCCTCTCTCTCGGGCTCTGATTCTCATCGCAGCCCTGTTAGCCAGATAACTCCATGGAAGCTCGTCGTAGGAGGAAGAAGAATAAAGGAGGGTAGTAAGGGGATGAAAGACGAGGGATACCTTTCTGAATGGTTTCGGGTAGGAGCAAAGAGGAAGCAGACGACAGATGGGAGCTTTGAAGAGCTTTGTATGTCGCGATCCTAGTTGCCTTCCCAACTAACTCTAATCGCGATCATATCGCTAGGGTTTCAATGGCAAAGGCGAGGGTTCTCGGGCGGAGCCGGGAGGAAGGGGAAGTGGGCGAGGGTATTTGGGCAGATCAAAAGAAAAGCAGGAGATACGCGAAGAAGAGGCAAAAACGTCAAATGCAGAACGAAACGCACGTGGGGCTCCACCTAGGCACGTGTTTAATTAAAAAGAGAAACAGAGTTTTCAAATAAGTTTTTCAAATATTTTTTTCAAACAGTGAAACAACGTTTTCAAAATGCATTCGTAGCTGATAAGCTGCCCCAAACACATCCTAAATCAATAATTGCAGTAGATTAATTTTAATGAACAAAAAAAAATTCAAAATGTTTTAATTAATACTATCACCATAATGAATTTAAAAATTATTAAATTTTTTTTCAAATAAATATAGCATAAAAATTTAATCAAGTTCTTACAAATTATATTGTTTAAGCTAATTAAATAATCAAAAATTTAGTTTAATCAAAGCTTAAAAAGAATATTTTGCATCAATATTTTTTTTCTATTTATAGTAGCGATAATTACTTTTATTCTTTTCTAATTTAGCAGAGTNTAAATAATAAAAAATTTAGTTTAATCAAAGCTTAAAAAGAATATTTTGCATCAATATTTTTTTTCTATTTATGGTAGCGATAATTACTTTTATTCTTTTCTAATTTAGCAGAGCCACGAGTCACCAAACACTTTGACCTACAAATTGAAGCATCACTTTATTCCAAAATCTAGAAAAAATGGAAGATTTTCTCACAAAACCCATCAATTCATATGTATTTACACATCTATCCTCTAAATTTTTTATTTTTATTTACACAAAAAAAATATGTGTTCCATTTTTAAAAATTAAATTAGTGATATTTTTTTATATGATACAAAAACATTTGATGAAATAAATATAACAATTAAAATTTAAATGCACACATATAGCATATATTTTATAAAGTCGTGTGATATTTATAAGAAAAAACAATTTTATAAATGCTTAGAAATAACATTTATTATTAGTGGCCCAATTCTATAGTACATTAATTAAAAATTAATTAAAAATCTTAATAAATCATGATTTGTTTGGGTTAAATAGAAGCTTTGAAACTACTAAAAAATAATATGATGTTCAAAAAGTTGTGATGACGATTATATATTCTTTTTTTTTAAAGTAAAGCTGACAACGCACCAAATCAAGTTCAATGAGAAAGCACAGATTTCTGCAGCAGCTTTTTGAAAAAGCNAATTCTATAGTACATTAATTAAAAATTAATTAAAAATCTTAATAAATCATGATTTGTTTGGGTTAAATAGAATCTTTGAAACTGCTAAAAAATAATATGATGTTCAAAAAGTTATGATGACGATTATATATTCTTTTTTTTTTAAAGTAAAGCTGACATCGCACCAAATCAAGTTCAATGAGAAAGCACAGATTTCTGCAGCTGCTTTTTGAAAAAGCTGCCAAAAGGTTGTTTACCTGAACAAATAAAATTGTGGTGGGGTGGCGTCTAGGGCTGTAAACGAGCCGAGCTCGAGCTACCTGAGCCTCGGCTCGTTTCAGTTTCGTTCATGTTCGAAATGGCTCGTGAACAATGTGTTCGTGTTCGGCTCGAATAACATACTCTTGCCCGTGTTAGGTTCAAAATAGGCTCNCTTCACTTTTTATGTGTGCCACCTTACCTACGCATGAAAAGGTATATTCACTTCTTAAAAGTTAAAATAATCCTATTTTTTATGTGCTATGGAAGATTTGGATGGTATAAATGTAAAAAAGCAAAGTTGAGGTGTTAGTTATGTAACTACATAGGAATTGGGTGGTATGCATGTAAATGCCCCCAAAAAATTAATAATACTCAAATCACACCTGATTGAAGTTTAAGAATGGTAAAAGATTAGGCAGAATCTCCCAGAAAAGAAAAGCATAAAGAAAAAAGTTTGCTGCTTGTTATGATATATAAGATTTCACAAATTATGTCTATTCCCCTTCNGCTCCAAGTCCTTCAAACTAAGTGCATCTAGATCTTCCCCAAGCAAATGCCTTTGTGAAAAATTTCAATTAATAGATCACATATGCAGTTATTGAAATTAAAACCACACATATGCAGTTATGACCGTCTGACACCCTTATAAATTTAGAATTTCTCAAACAGCATTTACAGAAAAGTGCACAGAAAAGGTATGATTAATTAAGAAATAGAACCTCTGGGATTGCTGCAGAGATTCATATCTTGCCTTTAACTTCGATAATTCCATGTACCATTTCTGCATTTTAACAAAAACAAGTGGCCTTTGTCAGAATTTCATTTCATAAAAAAGGAAGATTTGCATACATACCACAAAATTCTTACATATTTACATATCTAACACTTAAACTTCACATTTTATGTGTACCACCTTACCTACGCATGAAAAGGTGTATTCACTTCTTAAAAGTTAAAAATAATCATATTTTTTATGTAATATGGAAGATTTGGATGGTATAAATGTAAAAAAGCGAAGTTGAGGTGTTAGGTATGTAAATACATAGGAATTGGGTGGTATGTATGTAAATGCCCTAAAAAATTAATAATACTCAAATCACACCTGATTGAAGTTTAAGAAGGGTACAAGATTAGGCTGAATCTCCCAGAAAAGAAAAGCATAAAGAAAAAAGTTTGCTGCTTATTATGATATATAAGATTTCACAAATTATGTCTATTTCCCTTTNTTTCTTTTCGAGCCAATTCAAGGCGAACATGAGCGAACGAATATTTACTCGTGTTCGGCTCGTTTATATTTCGACCTTAAAAATTTGTCCGTTAACCAGCACATGTTTCAGTTCGTGTTCACGAACCAAACACGAGCTGCTTAATGAGCCGAACATAAGCTGTTCACGAACAACGAACTATTTTGACAGCCCTAATGACACCCCAAANTATGAATAAATTAAATAAATAAATGCTATCAAATAGTTAATAATAATTAATAAATAAATTCTATACTTAAGTCCTCTCTTCGTCCTTCCTCTCTCTCAGGCTCCGATTCTAATCGCAGCCCTGTTCGCCAGATAACACCTTGGAAGCTCGCCGTAGGAGGAAGAAGAAGAAATGAGAGTAGTAAGGGGGTGAAAGACGAGGGTTACCTTTTTGAATGGTTTCGGGTAAAAGCAAAGAGGAAGCGGGCGAAAGATGGGAGTTTTGAAGAGCTTTGTACGTCGCGATCCTAGTTGCCTTCCCAAACTAGCTCTAATCGCGACCATATCGCTAGGGTTTCAATGGCAAAGGCGAGGGTTCTCGGGCAGAGCCGGGAGGAAGGGGAAGTGGGCGAGGGTATTTGGGCGGATCAAAAGAAAGGCAGGAGATACGCGAAGAAGAGGCAAAAACGTCAAATGCAGAACGAAACGCAAGATCGCGGGGCTCCACCTGGGCCCGTGTTTAATTAAAAAGCGAAACAGAGTTTTCAAATAAGTTTTTCAAATATTTTTTTCAAACAGTGAGACAATGTTTTCAAAACGCCTTCGTAACTGATAAGCTGCCCCAAACACACCCTAAATCAATAATTGCAGTAGATTAATTTTAATGAACAAAAAAAGATTCAAAATGTTTTAATTAATATTATCACCATAATGAATTTAAAAATTATTAAAAATTTTTCAAATAATCATAGCATAAAATATAATCAAGCTCTTACAAATTATATTGTTTAAGCTAATTAAATAATTAAAATTTTTAATTAAATCAAAGCTTAAACATAATATTTTGCATCAATATTTTTTTTCTATTTATAGTAACGATAATTATTTTTATTCTTTTCCGATTCAGCGGGGTCACGAGCCACCAAACACTTTATTGAAGAATCACTTTATTCCAAAATCTAGAAAAAAAATGGAAGATTTTCTCACAAAATCCATCAATTCATATGTATTTACACATCTATCCTCTAAAATTTTTATTTTTATTTACACAAAAAAATATGTGTTCCATTTTTAAAAATTAAATTAGTGATATTTTTTTATATGATACAAAAACATTTGATGAAATAAGTATAACAATTAAAATTTAAATGCACACATATAGCATATATTTTTTAAAGTCGTGTGATATTTATAAGAAAAAAACAATTTTATAAATGCTTAGAAATAACATTTATTATTAGTGGCCCAATTCTATAGTACATTAATTAAAAATTAATTAAAAATCTTAATAAATCTTGATTTGTTTGGGTTAAATAGAAGCTTTGAAACTGCTAAAAAATAATATGATGTTCAAAAGGTTATGATGACGATTATATATTCTTTTTTTTCAAAGTAAAGCTGACAACGCACCAAATCAAGTCCAATGAGAAAGCACAGATTTCTGCAACAGCTTTTTGAAAAAGCTGCCAAAAGGTTTACCTGAACAAATAAAATTGTGGTGGGGTGGCGTCTAGGGCTGTAAACGAGCCGAGCTCGTGCTAGCTGAGCCTCGGCTCGTTCCAGTTTCGTTCATGTTCGAAATGGCTCGTGAACAATGTGTTCGTGTTCGGCTCGAACATATTCTTGCCCGTGTTAGGTTCAAAATAGGCTTGAATAACATCAATAACACCGTTAACACAACAATAATGCCCGAAAAACACCAATAACATCAACTTACATTGCCGAATAACGCGGATAACACCCGTATTCTTAATTACATGGGTGTTATTTTGCGGTGCATCGGTGTTATTCCACGGTATTACACCAATATACCCGTGTTATTAAAAACACGGGCGTAGGGTGTTATTCCTCGATGTATCGTCGATACCCCGGAATAACACCGCAGAATTTCGTGGTATATTTATATTATTTATTCATTAATTTATTAATTTCTTTTCGAGCCAATTCAAGGCGAACATGAGCGAACGAATATTTACTCGTGTTCGGCTCGTTTATATTTCAACCTTAAAAANACATTAGCACCCGATTCTCATTTACAATAAAATATAATATAATAAAAGGTAAATATTCCTCTTATGGTATTGCCAACGTGCAAAATCTTACGAAAAATTATTCTGTGAGGACTCCTGACATAGAGAATTATTCGGAGTTCAATGAAATCACGTCACGTGGCGGCGACAGAAAAAAATAATAAAACCTGCGGGGTAACATAAGGAAATATTTCTTCCTGTTTTATTCAGGTGTTATTGTGTGTTATTCAAGTGTTATTGATGTGTTATTTTGTTATTATGACACCGGGAATATTCCCAGAACACAATATCACGTGAATAACATATAATAACACATGAATAATACGGAATAATACGGAGGAATATTCTCATGTTACCGGGCCGATTTTTATTTTTTTTCTGTCACCGTCACGTAGTTTGATTTCATTAGACTCCGAGTGGTTCTCTACATTAGGAGTCCTGACAGAATATGCACTCAAATCTTATAAATATATATCCAAGTCAAGGAGGAAAATGTAAGGAAAAATTTTCAGCAATAATACATTGATAAATTTAGTGAAAATAAATGAGTTGCTAATTTTTTTTAATTTTTAACCAAGATAAAATAAATGTAGTATAAATTTTAATTGATATATTTTATATTATATTTATAAGAAAATAATAATGATAAAATCTTGATCTTAAGAGCAAAATTGAACTTCCACTATCTTGTCATTAAGGAATGTCTTCTCAAAAAAAATCTTTGAATTTGAATAACAATCCTATTTAATGAAAGGGATTTATACTCCAATTTCCTTTAAAAACAAACAATAAGCTTATTGTTATTTTTCGGAATTAGGTCACTAAAGAGTGTCTCATCAATCACATTCTTCTGTAAAACTTTTTTTTTCCCGGCAAGATGACCTCTCACTTTGGGTTTCTTCACTTTGTTTCCAATTAATAAGTAGCAAATTTGAGCGCACCATTTTGTAAAACATGTAATCTACTAAAAGGCCTCAATATGAAATATGTGTAATGCTGTTGATGCTGAAATTTTCCTGTGAATCACAACTAAGGGATAGAGTGTTGGGAACCAGTATGGAGAAACAAAAAGAGAGGGAAAGAGAGGAGGAGAGAAAGAGAGAGCACAGTGTCTTGGCCTCAAGAGCCAAAACGGGGTATTCTTGGGCTCTTTGACTCCTTTTGTTTAAACGAATGAAGGGAATCCTCAAAAAAGAGTGGATGTTTATTATTGTATTATGTACACCTGGTATTTATTTATATTAATTTGTAACGTTGCATCAATGTTATAGATGAATATTCATAATTTGAGAGCTTGAATATATAACAAATTATATCTAGAACAAAAAATACTCACTAATGAGTTCTTAAATGGTGTTGAAGAATTTGTGCATGTGACATCATAGTTGGCTAATTATCGTTCTGAGGGTAAATTCTAATGTCCTTGTGCGAAGCACAAAAATCAAGCATCTCTACGACTCGAAGAAGTTAAACTCAATCTCTGCAACAAGAGATTCAAACCTAATTATTGGTACTGGACTGTACATGGTGAGCAAGAACCAAAAGTTCAGTTAGATCAATGAGGTGCCTCAACAGGTTATGCCCTGCCTACATAGGAATATGATCTGAGCACATATGAATAAATGGTTCATGATGCTCAAAGAGCTCAATTGGTTTGGGGCATTGAACACTAACCTGAAACATAAAAGAACGAATTACAAAAGCTCTATGACTTACTAAACACTACACAACAACCTTTATGGGATGATTGCACTGCACATATAGAGTTATCAGTGACACTGAGAATACTGAGCATCAAATCTAATTTTAGCATGCTTAGAGAAGCATTCAATCAGGTATCAAAATTATTGAAAGAATGAACCCTGCAGAGAATTTAGTGTCGGATGACCTATACAGAACTAAAAAAGTTAGTTTCAAATTTAGGGTTATAGTCTGAGAAGATCAATTGTTGTGTTAATAGGTGCATGATATATTACAAGGTTGATGCAGTCAAGACGGTTTCCAGGTTTTGTGATGAGAATATATTCAAACAATGGTGTCGAAAGAGTACAAATCATAAAAATATTCCATACAAGCGTCACTTTTATTTTTTGTTCATACCCAAATTTTAGAGATTGGTCGCTTCTATGCGTACAACAACTCACATGACTTGGCAAAATATTAGATATATTGATACTAGTTTGATGAGTCATCCGTCACATAGTGAGACCTGAAGATATTTTTATCATACTTTCCCGCACTTTGCAGTTGAAGCACATAATAATAGACTTGGGTTATGTGCAGATGACTTCACTTCATACAGTCACACCGCAAACTTGTACTCATGCTAGCCAGTAATCATTACGTCATACAAATTGCCGCTGATATGTTCACGACCTATCATTCTTATTTCTGATGTTGATCATATTAGGTCCACATAGCCCCAAGGTGAAAATTGATGTCTACTTACAGTCTTTGATTGGATAGCTTCAAATGTTATAGGAGATGGGTATGCTTACCTATGCATCACTAATAAATATAATATTTAAATGAAAGTGGCTCTTATGTGGACAAAAAGTGATTTCTCGGCCTAATGGGATGCTAGTTAGTTGGAGCACAACTGAGAAATTGGTCTGCCCTTACTGCATAGATATGTCAAAGGCATTTACTCTAAAACATGGAGGGAAAATAGCTATTTTGACTGTCATAAAAAATTTCTAGGTTGCAATCACCCATTTAGAAGGAACAAAGATGAATTTTTCAAAAATAGAGTTGAAAGATCAAGTTCGCCCCCTAGGATAACTGGAGTCAAAATATTGCAGACGATCAGTGAAATACCAAAGATCACCGAGAGACCAGAGTTAGGTTAAACGCATCTTCCAAATTTTGGTGTCACACACAACTTGACTAAGTGAAGTATATTCTGGGATCTTCTGTACTGAAAGACTAATCCAATTAGACATAATCTTGATGTTATGAATATTGAGAAATATTTTTTTGAGAACATCTTCAATATTGTGTTGGATATCAAAGGTAAAATGATAAATAGTGTGAAAGCTAAAATGGACCTGAAATAATGTTGTAAAAGGAGGACATTATAACTTTAGGAGACAAATGCAGGTAAATTAATAAAACCCAAAACCACATACTATCTTACACTTGATCAACAGAGAACAATATTTGAGTGGGTGAATTCTATGAAGTTTCTCAGTGGCTGTGTTTCAAATTTGAGTCATTATTTTGACTTAAGAATGAGGAAGGTAATTGACATTATAAGTGACGACTGTCATATATTTATGCGGTGCTTATTACCTGTTGCATTTCATGCATTGCTGAAGCTGGTGCTTGATCCATTGAACGAAGTCAGTATAATCTTCAAAGAGTTATGTGGAAGGACATTGAATGTTGACTCATTAAGATGCCTTGATGCGAGTATTCCCCTATTTCTATGCAAGTTTGAGCTGATACTTCCTCCAAGTTTTTTTGACTCTATGGAGCTTCTATTTATGCATCTATGTTATGGAGCTATATTGGGGGAATAGTGCGGTACATATGGATGTATCACTTGATAGGTATGTCTTCCTAACACATGCATTGCGAGTAGAATTTTATTTCATACTAAACAACCACTATATTAAATATTAAATGCCTTTGTGTTGCATATTTTTAAATAAAATTAAGAAATCAATAATTAAGAATAAAGCCCATCTAGAGGGATTGACTTGAGAAGCATATATATTGCAGGAGACCATAACTTTCTCCTCATATTATTTTGAACTAGAACATCAAATAAGTCATATTTTAGGTGACATACCCTCACATGCAGAATTATTCATATTTTAAGTATCAAGGAGTCACTAGGGAGACACGACACATGATTTCTAAGCGATAAAAAAATTTAGTCAGCTGCATGTCGGCACTATTTTTGGTGTGGGGTTTGCCCGTAAGAAGCTGTCGGTCATCAGAATTGAAATCCCGTTGCCCGCTTCGGAAGGACGCTTAAATTTTTTTTTTTATTTTTGAAAAAGATGAAGTCAAACTGACCCCATAATTTTCATAGTTTAAATGAAAGAGCGCTTTACCTCAAATCTTGTATCTATCCCGAAG
>JXCR01124035.1:53544-66395 GCA_002079205.1 Phalaenopsis hybrid cultivar | reverse complement strand
TCTGTATAGGTTAAAGCAGTCACCACAAGTTTGGTATAAAAGTTTGATCAGTTCATGAGAGGATATGAGTACACTATGAGCAAGGATGATCATTGTGCTTATTTCAAAAAGTTGGTCAATAGTGAGTTCCTTTACTTGCTCTTATATGTTAATGATATGTTTATTGCATATGTTAATCAGATTAAGGTTGATAGAATGAAGAACCAACTGTCCAAATATTTAGAAATGAAGAAGTTGGGGGAAGCTCGTAGAATTCTCGATATGAAGATTCTTAGGAACAAGGCAAATGGAAAAGTTTGGCTCTCCCATGGAACATATGTTCAAAAAATATTGAAGAAATTGATGACTCGAGCAAGGCGGTGAGTCTACCCATTGCATCTCACTTTCAGTTAAGTTCATATCAGTGTTCAAAAGTTGATCAGGAAAAGAAAATATATGCGATCAGTTTCTTATACTGGTGCAGTAGGTAATCTGTTGTATGTCATGGTTTGTACTATACCGGACATTGCGCATGTAGTTAGTGTTGTGAGAAAACTCATGCATGATCTAGAAAATAATCATTAATAGATTGTGAAGAGTATTATGATATATTTGAAGCGTACAGTTGATGTTGGGTTAGTGTTGAGAGGCAGTCATCCAGTGCAGATTTGTGTGTAGGCTCCACTGACTTAAACTATGCAGGTGAAATGAATAGATGGAGATCTACAATTGATTGTATATTTACATTGGCGGGAGATCCAGTCAGTTGGAGGTCAGTTTTTCAGTCTATTATTGTTTTGTCTATTACGGAGGCTGAGCACACGACAGTTATGGAGGCAATGAAGAAAGTTATATTGATGCAAAGTCTATTGGATAACTAGGGAGTTAATCAAAAGTTTTTACGGTGTTATGTGACAGTCAGAATGCAATATTTTTTGCTACAAATCTAGTTCATATGCTCGTACCAAGCACCATGATGTGAGTACCACTTTATTTGAGACTTGATTAAAGAAGAAAATATTCTGCTTGAGAAGATAAATACAAAGTAGAGCCCGGTGGACATGGTCACGAAGGTACAACCAATCCAAAAGTTCACCTACTGCATAAATTTGTTGAACATTTAAGCTCAAGACTGATTGCCCAAGAGGGCATTTTGAATAACTACGCGAGGCTTGATTCCTTCGGGAGAGGGGTACGTAGGCAACCATTTCGGTGCAGCTAATTTGGATTCTGGAGCTCATTTAATCATCTCTCACTTATCTGGAAGTAAGAGATAAGGTGGAGATTATTATATTCATGGCTTTTGTTCAATTAAGGGTAATTTTGTCTTTTGGGTTTATTTACTTGTATGCCCTAGTCCTTCTCTATAACAGAGACTTAGGGCTTATTTGAGTTATGGTGAGAAGTTTTGAGTTATAACCCCCAAGCCGTTTTTCTTTCTCTCATCCGGTACTAGTAGAATCTATCTCCCCATAGATGTAGGCAAATCAACTTAACGTTGAATCGTGTAAATCTTTTGTGTTCGATTGTAGTTGTGTGAATTTCTACACTTTCGCATTATTTTCGTATAACATGAAGTTATATAAGGCATTATATATTGGATCGGCCTTTGAACCTCAAAACATGAACAAATCCAGCCTTGTGGGCGTGATGGATTGAAAGCTATTATAAGTACTTTCTTCGAACAACTTAGTCTTGTATGAAGACTGTCTCAAAATAATGAGTGCAAGGAAAAAAACCAAACTTTAAGGATCCTAACACAAAATTATGCAGCTGTTTGAATTTATCACGCCATACAAGTCCAAGGGCTTAAGTAAGGATTCTAAATGCACTGCATATTAGAGATAGAGTGGTTGTTAACGGATTTTTTATCTCAAAAATAAATCAAATAATAATATTATCATTAAGAAAATTTATACATTTATATTTTTATTTTTATTTTTATTTTTATTTTTTTCATATTGTGTGGTTTCCTGCAGGTAGATTATTATAAAAATTAAAATGTGAAATGTTCTTGGAAATGCGTAAAATAAAAAGTGAGTAGCTCTTCAGAGACCCATTAGTTTAAATTCTCCATTAAAGCTTTCTCATTTTAGAAAAAAAGGTAATACTGTTAATCTCCATGATCTGGACGATGATGCAGATGATGATGTGGACGCGAAGTATGAAATCATAAATGCATTCCATTTAAAGGCATAAAACATAATAGTTAGAAATAAACAGCTAAAATAAATTCAACAGCTGTAAAATCTTTTCTAAAACAAAGCAAATCAAAAGATTTGTTGCCTTTAGAGAATTACCTATACCAATATGTACGATGGTGAATTTAAAGTACGGATATGGAGGCCGGACTACAGCAGCAACAATGAAACCAATCAGGGAACCTGATATTGAACCAATGACAACATTGACAGGAATATACCACCTGAGCATATAGTATTATCAGTATAAATTTATCCATTCCCACAGTTTTCTTAGAAAGAGAAGCATTGAAATGAATCAACTAAGGAGAGCCAAATCACAAAAACAACCTGATGAAAAATGGAGATAAAATAGCAAATAAATGACAAAAAAAAAACAATAAAAAATGTCAAAAGTGGAAATTTACATACATAAATACAACAATTTTTTTTGTACTTACATATCTAACATCCAAAGGTTGATTTTTATGCTTATACCACTTTGGTGTCATAAACCTATTGTATGAAAAGGTGTATTCACTTTTAAAGAAGTAGTGGTGATGGTATTTTTGATGTGATGTTAAAGATTTGAATGGTATGCATGTAAATAAGAATGTTTATGTAATGTAAATACTTAAAAATTATGTGGAATGTATGTAAATGCCCCAAATAAAGAAGGGACATTTCAAAACATAATACAAGAATTTTTCTTATTTACCTAACACCTAAAACTTAAATATCACTGAAAAACCACCTAAACCGTCGAATATACCACCCTATGAAACTCTCATTTATTGCCCATTACTTCAACCATCTTGGTGAATGTTGGAGGACGGAAGAGACGTTTAAAGTGCAGTTTTTTCCTTTAAAATAGAAAAATCAGCAAATGTCTTCCCTGAGCTATGCTCTAAAATTAAAAAAGTATGATAAAGGTGTTAGATCATTTCCTATATTTATGGCACTAACGTCCAGACACATCAAACTGTTACTGCTCGGCGTTGGAGATGCAACCTCACGGTCAACCTGCTACTCAGTGTCGAAGGAGCAACCACACTGCGATGATGAGTAGCTCATGTGTTGCCGAAGAGAGAGAGAGGGGTTGGGTTTCACAAAGTAACGGCAAAAAGTGGGACTCTCACAGGGTGGTATATTCGACGGTAAAATAGGATTTAAGGTGGTATTTCAGTAATATTTAAATTTTAAGCGTTAGGTAAATAAGAAAGTTGCTTGTGATATGTTTGTAAATGCCCCAAAAAAGAAACCATCAAAGGATCCCCTGAATTATCAGTCAACATTCATAATGGAAAAGAGAGACGCATCAATATAAACCTGTTAAAGAAAAATAAATTTATGTTGAATCATATAACAAAAAAATTAGTAAATGTGAAGATTATAATTCTCACCATTCCAGCAATTTTTGAAATGTAATTGCCCGACCAAGTTGAGAGAAAATTAGACAGGGAAGCAGAAGAGAGAAGACTAGCTGCAGGATCAGGAAAAAACAATGTGTTAGCTTTTTTTCTATAGAAACTGGTAAATTTGCCAAAAATTATATAGGGTAATCAAACCTTTGCTTGTGGAAAGATATGACCCACAAAGCTTTTATAATTTTGGAAGGGATTTTTCAACCATCAAAGCAGGGTGGTTCGATATGTTATGAGCAAAAGAAACAATTTTGTGCATTCAACCGCAAGAATAAGCATTTAACTATCAATTAAGGTAAAATACAAGTCCTCAATATCATTTCAAAACAGAAGAAGTAATATTAATGTCCTGAAAAGGATGGTTGCAGTAAGCTAAATAAGTAGAATTATGAAGTTGAACAAAGTATTTGATATCATTGTATCATATTCATTCAATCAGATGGAGTTCTTATGATGGATGTATTATATATTTGTAATTAAGGATAAGTTGTGATTTAATATATTTCCTTTCATATGATAAATTTATCAGATGTTTTGTTATCATAACTGCAATATAAAAAGTCATATTCTCATTATAGTTCAGAAGGTAATTTATAAAAAGGAGCAGACTAATTAGGTAAATTAGGATTAGGACACGTTAGGCGGGAATTTAAAACGGGGAAAAAACAGAGTTGAGGCCACGTTTCATGTTTTAACGTGAAATGCAGGTTCTTCGCGTGTTTCACCCAGTGACAAACTCCCATATAAAGGAAAAAATATTAGCTCTGCATGCGGAGTCCAATGAGAAGAAGTTAACTGGTAGGTGGGTCCCACTGGCAAAAAAATTAAAAAAACACATGTAGCGTGACCCGGCCCGAATTATCGGCCCCACCATGGACAAAATTTAAAATTTGCGTTTTGTCGCGCAAACCCGGTCTGAATCTAGCCGAACGAAACGTCGATCCAGACAAAAAGCACCTTTATGGCAGATTTTGGCATTTTGTTCTTATGTGGTTTCTGGTTTTCGGCGGTTTCGAGCGTTTATTCGTCGCTTCCTCTTCGACGGTTTGGCTTCCTCTTCGGCGCAAAGAAATAGCTAGGGTTTCTTGGATGGTTTCTCCTTCTTGCATATCTTCACAAGGTCGGTTTCTCCTTCTTCCTACGTTACACAAAAGACGATTTCGCTTCCTCTTCGGCACAAGACCTAGTGTTTGTAAGTGAGAGCATTGCGTCGTTCGACAGCCCCACAATTCAAAGCTCTAGTTTTCCTTTCCTCTTGCTAGCACATAACAATGGAAGGTTGGAAGGGAATTGAAGAAGCTAGGGGTCAGCCAAAGTCTTTGAGGTATTATGCTACATTGTTTATTATAAATAAAATGATGATTTATTTCATTTTGCTATTGTTGTGTTGTTGTTGTGTTATAGTTGTGTTATGTTTATTTGTTGTGTTATTGTTGTGTTATATATGTGTTATGGTGGTGTTATTGTTGTGTTATGATTGTGCTATTATTGTATTATGTTGTTATAGTTGTGTTATAAATATGTTATTGTGTTATCGAAGTATTATGATTGTGTTATGGTTGTATTATGATTGTGTTATTGTTGTATTACTTGTGTTTTTACCCTACTAACACTGCAATAGCAACAATCACACATCGATAACACAACAATAAAATATCGATAGCACATCGATAACACAGCAATAATACAACCATAATACAACTTTTACATAATTATAATACAATAATAAGACTAAAATAATATCAAAATGAGTGATTGAAGAATGATGTCTATAAAATAATGTCCCCTTTTACATTATTGTTGTTGTAAGTTTATGAACACAAGGAATTTTAATTGTAGATGTCGTCTTTATGCAGTGAGGGATGCACTTGATATTGTTAGACACAACGTCTTCGAGGAGACCTTGAACTTGTTGAGAGAAATAAATGTCATTCAGTTTTTTGATAAGCCTCCTTATCCCCAAGATAAAATATTGACCCTATATATCTTGGGATGTTGAAATCATGAAAGGAGAGTGTTTGTAATCGGTGGGAAAGTGATAAAACTCCACCCTAACCATGTTGCATTGTTGTTAGGTATGCCCAAAAGATGATAAGTTGTTAGTTGGAGGAAAACTTCGTCGTATCGTGTAGATGTGAGAGTAATAAAGAAAGAGTTGACAGATTTTCAGGAGAGTCTTCCACTCTTATCGAGCAATTGTTTCTTAAGTTCTTACTAACAAATTTATTTTTCCCTCAAGCAATTTTGGTGTGCACGCAGGGCTTTATTCATTTGGAGATAACGTACAGTCCTTCTCCTCTTTCAACTGGTCTGTTGTCATTTGTGATTTTATGATTGATGAATTGAACCTTGTCGTGATCAAAATAAGACGAAATCAGGCACTTGATACATCAACAGATTTGTTTTTTCTTTTAACAGTAAGTTCATATTGTCAACATTAAAAAATTTTTCTTTTAAATTTTTTTTATTCTGACAAATTTGTTTGTGGCATGTCCAATCCGCAGCATTGATTTTTTTAGCACACACCGCTGTTTACTCCTATCCCGAGGCTAGACCCCGCATGCTGAAGTCACCAACAAGTCATGAGTGGATAGCATCACAAATTCATGAAGTCTTTAAGAGGCTTGAGCATGTATAGGTATGTCATTTATTGCGCTAAAGATTTTCTTTGTGTTAGATTTTTTTCTAGGTTGTTTTATTGAATTTATTTTGGACATTATGATTTTCATTATAGGTTAATTACACAATTTTAGACTTGAAGGAAGATGAGCGCCAGTTGCTCTCAAATCCAAACCAGGGACCACCCAATTCTGTTAGACCGCTCTCACGCTGTGAAACTCCGGTCAGAACCACCGTCAACTAAATCCTATGGAGTTGGTCCAATTGTTTCAAGCGATGTAACCCCGAAAATAAGGGGAAGTAATGAATTTGAAGCAATAATCGAGCTGCTTGAAGCTCATAAAAAAAAAGTGTAATATACAAGAATCAATTATTATCATGAATAAATAAATGTCTAATGTAGAAGACTCGTTGTCAACCCTAACAGCTATGGTTAAGAGATTAAAATAAAACAAAACTAATAGAGAGGTTCGGAGAAAGACTCCGGGAACAGAGCAATCATCTCTCCGAAAGAGTAAGGGTCCGTTTGGCGCAGCTTATATATGCGTTCGGCGTTTTCAGAACGTCAGGGTGGCGTTTGTAAAACACATTCGGGCCAACGGTGGAAATACGCGTGTAAGGGTTTATACGATTACCCGTTGCTTCGTTCGCCGCTCCGAGCCCCCTGCATTTCGCGTTTAGGGATAGATTATTACTCAGCTGCCCTCTTCGATCCCGTCTCGCCCCCTTCGATTCCGTCTCGCCGTCGTTGCCCTAGATCTGCGATCAGGCTCCCCTAATCTCGTCTCTGCTCCTCAATTCCGTTTGTGATCGGAATATTCGATCCCGTGCACCCCTCTGCTCGAAAGTTCTTTGAAATTTCTTTGAAATTTTTGCAGGTATCGTTCATCTGAAATTTTTTAACTGTTGGGAAATGTGATCGTTGCGTGAGATCGTTCGTATGAAATTTTTTAGTGTTGGGAAATGTCTGTGATCTCGTCTCTCTTCCTCGTTCGTCTGAAATTTTTTAACCTGAAATTTTTCTTCAAAACGTTGTCTGGGATCGTGGTCTAAATTTTTTAGCTGTTGGGAAATGTTGTTATATGAAAGATTTGTTTTCTTCAAAATGTTGCCTGGGATCCTCATTTTGGCATTGTTGGAATGCAGAGATGTTCCTTTGGGTGAAATGTTGTTTGGCTGATCTTTATTTGGCATTGTTGAATGTTGTCATATGAAAGGTCAGTCAAACGTTGTTTGTCTGATCTTTCTTTTGGCATTGTTGGAATGCGGTGAAATTTTCTCTATTGTGACAAGTTTTTGAATTGCATATAATTCAAAGATGTTCCTTTTGGGTGGGTGATTTTAGCATTGTTGGAATGTGTTAGAACAATCATATACATGGAATAGCATATATCACATTGTTGGTTGTAACGAATGCTCTATCAATTACATGCAATAGCTGCAATATGTGGTTGACAGTATTTGTTGTATTGTCTGGTTTAATAGCTACATTGGATGAGCAGCAGAAAGCTGTATTAGTTGATAGTTTTTTAGGGTTAGTTGTCTGTACTGGTTACTAGATGCAGAAAGTTGTATTGGCTTTAGAAGTTTGAACTGGTTACTAGCTGCAGAAATTAAAGATGGAAGGTTTTGATGCATCAGCTTGTATTGTTGTTTCCGATTTTACCAATTTGATAGCTATGTATTGTTGTTTCCGATTTTGATGTAGAAATTTTTTGGAGTTTTGGTTTTAGGAATTTCCGCAGCTTGTTTATTTGAGAGCATGTTGTAGTAAGCTTACACATTTGAGAGCTTATTTGTAGCTATGTAATCTTACAGATTTGCTTAATAAAACTTTCGTGGATTGCCTTCTGTGGATGTAGGTCATTGGCCGAACCACATAAATCTCTTGTTTACCAGTTTTTTTTTTTTAAATTGGAACATTGTGAAAATGATGTTGGTTGTCGATGTTTATTTATAATATGTTATTTTAGTTTTAAATTGCAAAATATAATTTCATAAGTTGTGGAATTGATATGGATGAAGTTGGACTATTTTTTTTACACATTTAGCAAATACTTATTTTCCTTTGTTCCATAAAGTTCAATGTCTAAGACGTCTAAAGGGGGTCCCTCCGCAATGTGGGATAAAAAAGTTACCAATATATTTTGCGATCTATGTATTAAGAAAATTGAACTGGGCAACAGGGCAACTACGTATTTTAATAAGGAGGGTTGGCAAAATATTGTTAAGAGATTCAAAGAATTGACTGGAAGAGATTACGACAGGCTTAAATTCAAAAACAAATGGGACCAATTGAAGAAAGAATAGAAAATATGGAAGGAGCTCAAACCTGATTCTACCGGATTGGGTTGGGATCCCGTTAAACGAACTATCGATGCTCCAGATAAATGGTGGGCTAAAAGATTGGAGGTACTAAATACAAATGTCTTTTCTTAATTTCATTATTTTTTAGTTAATGCCTAAACTCCTCTAATAAATGTCTTATATTCCAGGTAATGTCAACTGCCAAAAAATATAGGCAGTGCGGAATTGAGTCAGAGTTCGAGGAAAAACTAGACATAATGTTTAAGGAGGTTGTCGCGACTGGAATGAATTCATTCAACCCAAGTAAAATGGGATTTTCAAGAATACTAGATTACTTGCCACCTGAATAGGTCATAGCTGATGATGAAGGGCCTAATATTAACCAAAAGGAGAATGGAGAGTCCAGTTCCATGTCTAAGAGGCCTAGGCTTGGCAGGAGAACGAAAGAGAAGGATATTTTCTTTAAAAGCTCATTTCATGAACTAATTACTGTTTTTTCAGCTCCACCTCTCCCTGACAGAACCATCTGGGACTGCGTTGTCATTTTAGACACTATTCCATAAGTAGCTGCTGATATACGTTTTCAGGCAAAATGTGTTAAAAAACTTGAGGACCCTACTTGTAGGCAAATGTTCATGGCCATAAGGCGCAAGCTACGCCTTGAATATTTGTGTTTTAGTAGAAGAATGAGACTGTTTTGTAAAAACCTGTCAGTAGATGTATTTTATTTTATGTAATTCATTTTCGGATGCTTTGTATTTCATTTGATGTACTTCATTTCCTGATGCTTGGAATTTCATTTTATGTACTTCATTTATTGATGTTATGTATTTCATTTATGTCATTTTTCAGATGCTTTCTTCACTAGATGTATTTCATTTATGTCATTTCCTGCTAAATTATTTCACCCTAATGAATTTATAACTTCAGGATGGATCCACTACGAGAACGTTGTAAAAGAATGGCATGGGCTGCAGCAATAGCGATATTATTGTTGGAATATTACCACTCCAGCACTAGACGGATACCACGCATGACGTCCTCATATGTTGGGGACAAATGGGTGGGCGAGATGGTTGTTGGACATCCAATAAGGTTCAGTAGCATTTTTCGAATGAGTGCACTCATTTTTATGGATCTTCTACATGACTTATGTTGTAACCACGACCTCCAAGTTTCTTCTAGAACGACCACGAAAGAGGTCTTGGCTATAACATTATATATTCTATCACCGAATGAATCAGTTAGAGGAGCTATGGAGCGATTTCAGCATTCTTCGGAATCAATTAGTCAATACTTCTACAAAAGTATACAAGCACTTGTGAGCTTAGCAGCGCAAAACATTAAGTCATCTGATCCATTGTTCGCAACTATTCTTGAACAACTTGCTAATGATCCTCGTTACATGTCGTATTTCAAAGTAAGTTTGATTAGTCTGTTTCTTTTACTTCAATACCTGTAGAATTGCTAACTATGAGCTACAGAACTGCATTGGAGCAATCGATGGTACGCATGTAGATGCCCGACTACCAAGTCATGAAAGGATCACGTATATTGGTCGAAGTGGTAAAACTACCCAAAATGTGATGGCAGTGTATAACTTCAACATGTGCTTCACATTTGTAATGACGGGGTAGGAAGGAAGTGCACATGACAGTCGTCTTTTTTCATATGTAACTAGGAATCGAACACAGTGTTTCCCTCACCCACCTCTAGGTTTGTTCATCTTAATTAAACATCTTTTTAATTACATTAATTATTTTTAATTAATATTGTCTTTCATAACAGAAAAGTATTCTTTGGTAGATGTTGGGTATTCGATGCTAAGGGGCTATTTGAAGCCCTATCCAGACACCAGATACTATATTCCTGATTTTAAGTGAGCCAGTGACACGATTCGTGGCAAAAAAGAAATTTTTAACAAACGACACTCCTCTTTACGATGAGTTATTGAAAGAGCATTTAGAGTGTGGAAAAAGAAATGAGTTATCCTACGTGATATGCCCTCGTATTCATTTCTCAAACAAGTGCATATTGTGGTGGCCACTATGACACTTCACAACTTCATCCGACGACATTCCTCTCATTCAAATACGAACTTAGATATTGCTGATGATGATCCAATTATTGACTCCCTAGAATCTTCAGGATCTCTAGCTGATAATGAGATCGAGTCTACTGAATATGAAACTTAGAATAGTGAGGGTGCAGCCGAGGTGGTTGCTCTGAGAGAGTCTATAGCAGATGCTATAAATGGCAGCTAATCCAGCAAGTCTTTCTTTTCTTTGTATATATGTAGATCAATTTTTATATGTATTTTATTTGTTGGGATAAGTTCTGACATTCATTTTTTTTCGGAGTTATACAAACACGTCTTCTAGGATATCAGTTACAGACAGAGGTATTTTATGTTATTGTGGACTACCTTCTCAGTTGCTCACGCCACGTCAGTCTCATAACTTTGGGAGGCAGTTCTACAGTTGTGTCAAGGGTGTTTCAGCTCATTGCAGTTTCTTCCGGTGGGCTGACAATCCCACATATTACACTGTCAGCAGTCATGGGAATCTGATGTTTTCTCAGGTTGATAGTGCAGATGAGGACAGACATAGCCAGAGTTTGAAATTAAATATTTTAATATTTCTCGTTAGAGTTGTACTTGTCTTTGTTTTTTTTATTTATTCTGGTACTCACGAGAGTGTGAGAATTGTATGCCATCTTTTGGAACTGATCTGTTATGATTGTATGTTTTTGCATTGTATGTTTCTGTACTACCAATAAGCTATTCTGAATAAACTGCNGGTCGAAGTGGTAAAACTACCCAAAATGTGATGGCAGTGTATAACTTCAACATGTGCTTCACATTTGTAATGGCGGGGTAGGAAGGAAGTGCACATGACAGTCATCTTTTTTCATATGTAACTAGGAATCGAACACAGTGTTTCCCTCAGCCACCTCTAGGTTTGTTCATCTTAATTAAACATCTTTTAATTACATTAATTATTTTTAATTAATATTGTCTTTCATAACAGAAAAGTATTATTTGGTAGATGCTGGGTATCTGATGCTAAGGGGCTATCTGAAGTCCTATCCAGACACCAGATACTATATTCCTGATTTTAAGTGAGCAAGTGACACGATTCGTGGCAAAAAAAAAATTTTTAACAAACAACACTCCTCTTTACGATGAGTTATTGAAAGAACATTTAGAGTGTGGAAAAAGAAATGAGTTATCCTACGTGATATGCCCTCGTATTCATTTCTCAAACAAGTGCATATTGTGGTGGCCACTATGGCACTTCACAACTTCATCCGACGACATCCTTCTCATTCAAACACGAACTTAGATATTGCTGATGATGATCCAATTATTGACTCCCTAGAACCTTCAGGATCTCTAGCTGATAATGAGATCGAGTCTACTGAATATGAAACTTAGAATAGTGAGAGTGCAGCTGAGGTGGTTGCTCTGAGAGAGTCTATAGCAGATGCTATAAATGGCAGCTAATCCAGCAAGTCTTTCTTTTCTTCGTATATATGTAGATCAATTTTTATATGTATTTTATTTTTTTGGGATAAGTTCTGACATTCGTTTTTTTTTTCGGAGTTATACAAACATGTCTTCTAGGATATCAGTTACAGACAGAGGTATTTTATGTTATTGTGGACTACCGTCTCCGTTGCTCACGCCACGCCAGTCTCATAGCTTTGGGAGGCAGTTCTACGGTTGTGTCAAGGGTGTTTCAGCTCATTGCAGTTTCTTCCGGTGGGCTGACAATCCCACATATTACACTGTCAGCAGTCATGGGAATCTGATGTTTTCTCAGGTTGATAGTGCAGATGAGGACAGACATAGCCAGAGTTTGAAATTAAATATTTTAATATTTCTCGTTAGAGTTGTACTTGTCTTTGTTTTTTTATTTATTTTGGTACTCACGAGAGTGTGAGAACTGTATGCCATATTTTGGAACTGATCTGTTATGATTGTATGTTTCTGCATTATATGCTTCTGTACTACCAATAAGCTATTTTGAATAAACTGTCCCAAACAGTTTTATCAAACAGGGGCAGGAATGTCATTTAACCACCAATAAGCTAATCTGAATAAGCTGCCTCAAACAGCATGCCAGATTATTCTGATAATCTGCAGATTATCATATTATCAGAAATATTATCAGAATAATCTGTTTATCAGCAGATTATAAATAATCAACAGCTGAGTCAAACAGACCCTAAGTCCAGCAATAGTAGAGGGAAGAGGAAGTTGGGTTTTCCTGAAAAACATGATCTATCAAAGACAACAAAGAAAGTTACTGATGTTGTTGAGGAACATCCTGGAGAAGAT
>JXCR01124035.1:30257-46761 GCA_002079205.1 Phalaenopsis hybrid cultivar | reverse complement strand
CCTACGCCTGTTTATGGTGTGGTAACGCCGCTAGACTACCTGGACCGGCATGGTCAAGCCGCCCTACTACACCATATGGCTAGGTCACATCATTTCCGACATGGTCGCGCCCGATTGTGGCGTGGTCATGTCGCACCACTACACCATATGGCGTGGTCACGTCATTTCCAGCGTGGTCACGTTGATCATGATCGATAAGTGGCATAGTTACGCCCCTTTGAGATGCTTTTCTGTTGATTTTTTTGTTCCAACTTGTTCGTAATCAATTCCTGCATCATGCACAACATGAATAAAATATCTTACTTAAGCGCAAATATATGATAAATAAATAAAATTATAATGTAAAATACAGAAAAAAATAGGTAAAATCACGCAAACTCGATGTATGTTAAGGGTTGAGAAGTGAGCAGTGATAACCGAGAGAAAATTGGAAGTGACGAAGGAGATTAATATTCTATCGGATCGTTTGTCAATCGTCGAATAAGAAGCTTAGGAGTTGCATGTAAAGCTGACAACCCTAAAGACCGAGGAGTTTTTAGAGACACTCTCCTCCCATCCACGGCAGGAAAAAAATTTGAGCGAGCTACTTCGGGCCAACAACATCATGACGATTGACCGGTTCATTCGGTTGAGCCTTATCGATCCAAAGTTTGAGGACTTGGATGAATCTGCTGCATTGTATACTAGCTCGGATGGGTTTTCGGGAGATGACTCGGATATAGGAGGTGATGGAGGGTCCACTCTGAACTCCAGTCGACCTTCTGAAACTTATGAGATTTTTTCAGAAAAAAAATTTTGTAAAGATATTTTTGTGTAAATGAAATCTTTTGCATAAAAAAGGCTTGTACATTTTTACATTTAGAAATGAATGAAACTTCTCGGTCATTTTTGCATACCTTTGCTTCCATTTATTATGTTACCTTCACTGCATTATTTTCTTGAAACAATTGTTTGGTGATGAACGTTTGTATTGGTCGATGACTCGGATCTATAGAAAGATCGTCGATTTTTTATATGTCATGGCCCGGCATAAGTCTTACATTGTCTGTCTTATTTGCTCGGTTGTATTGTCACCTCGGTCGGCTAACCAACGAGACTCATGCTGGGGTGATTTGCGTTGTACCTTTCACGGAGCTTGTCACTACTGGATTGGGAACCACCTCCAGAGCTTTATCCATGTTGAGCTTTGAGATTGGCTCTTTGATGCTTGGCATTATAGGTCGGATTTTGTGTTAGGACGTCTATGTCGTCGTTGTCAGTTTTTTATGATATTGGCACCTGGCTCGCGTTTTACATGATTTAATGTCTCAGTTGTTTGATCAGATTGTTGTTTCGGTCGAGTCTCACCCTTCACCAGGACTTAGGTGGATATTATCACTATCATTGCGGCGATAACCATTAAAACTCACTACTGGGATGATTTACGTCGTATCATTAGCGGAGCTTGTCGTTACTGGGCAGAGAACCACCTTCAGGGTTTTATCTGATTCAAGTCTGAAGACCAAGATTCATGATGTGGAAGCTTGGTGGGCTATTATGTCGATCGAACCTCTTTAGGGTCGCTGTCGGCACTGCTACTTGGATTCAAGTTCCCCGAGAGTCAATTGGACCTGAGAAAACATTAAAAGGATTCATGCATCATAGCACAAATGATTAATTTTGATATGATACTCCCTTCATTTGCTGAGCTAGGTGTCAACTGCCCGGAACTGGTCGAGTGTTGCTGGATATCGTCGGTTTACTTTCTCTGAGAGTGTTTAGAACATTGGGAATCGGTCATCTGTTTTGTGATCTCACCTTCAAGCCAAAGCCACCTAGAAGACGATGAAATCAGATTTTTTAACTCCTGTAACTGTTGTTGTGCGAACTCCTTAGTGTGCTCCTTATTAGGAGGGTCTATGAGATGTATCTCTTCGTTGATGTTGCTTCCATTCTTGTTGGTAGCTTGCCTCATATTCATCACACATTTTAGGATGTTGAATCCAGATTTGTCCTATGAGAGGTGCCCAAAGATCGAAGAGTAGGAACCACGAGGAAGAGGTAGAGAGATATAACAAGAAAGAGAGGAAAGAGAGTGCACACAAACTAGCCCCGTAGGGGCGAAATGGGGTATTCCCGAGTTCTGTGAAACATTTTATATATTGGAAATGAGGGTTACAAGAGAGGAGAGTGAATTCTCCCTACAGAAGATGAGTCTAGAGAAAAGAACTAAAATCCCAAAAGCCAAAAAGTGCCTAATACATGTTATGACTACCTTATTTATAGAAGACAATGGTACAAAAGGTGTAAAACTACATATCTTACCTTTGCTTTAATAAGGGTGTTATAGTTTAAGCGGCACATTTTCGTATTTATAACCNAGATGAGTCTAGAGAAAAGAACTAAAAGCCCAAAAGCCAAAAAGTGCCTAATACATGTTATGACTACCTTATTTATAGAAGACAATGGGACAAAAGGTGTAAAACTACATATCTTACCTTTGCTTTAATAAGGGTGTTACAGTTTAAGCGGCACCTTTTCGTATTTATAACTGCTTTAATAAATTATTTGTCATTTAGCGTGCTTGAACCTTCTGCTTGGCAGGACCATAGGACGGTCGACTAAGCTGGTGTTGGTCGTTATTTTTTCTGGACATAGGTCGGCCTTTGCTCTGGGAAGCCGATCGGTTTCGAGTATGGTTATTGGTCAGTTGTAGGTCGACTGGTCGACTTTCCTGATTATTGTTCCTTAGTGATCTCAAGAGTTCTTTGGAAGTCTTTAGGGGAGCTGTCAAAAGAGCTTCGCATTGATATTTGTTGGACTGTTGGGGGTGTTAGAACTTTTGACCGGTCTTTGGCGTGGATGCTTATCCTTGGTCGGCCTAGGTGGCCCTTNCTTTGGAAGTCTTTAGGGGAGCTGTCAAAAGAGCTTCGCATTGATATTTGTTGGACTGTTGGGGGTGTTAGACCTTTTGACTGGTCTTTGGCGTGGATGCTTATCCTTGGTCGGCCAAGGTGGCCCTCNCAGAGACGTCTTCATCTTGCCCGCCCTCAATACTCCCTATGTCAAGAGAAAATCTGTCTCCACAAAAAGCTCTGCAGCTAGGATCATGATTCTTAGCAACAGAGAAGCGACCTCTGCGAAATCCCTCAAGGATAAAATCAAGATTAGCTGCAATNTCAAGAGAAAATCTGTCTCCACAAAAAGCTCTGCAGCTAGGATCATGATTCTTAGCAACAGAGAAGCGACCTTTGCGAAATCCCTCAAGGATAAAATCAAGATTAGCTGCAAGATAACCAAAAGGTGTAAGGATCAAAACTCAGAACCGAAAACCAGTTTTCAAAAACCTCCAAAAGGCACAAGGATCAAAACTCAGAACTGAAAAACAGTTTTAAAAAACCTCCCAGTTATTAAAATAACGGAATCCCATAATTCATCGCGGTTCAACTACCATAAAAGGTAAGAACTAGAACGTAAACTCGGTAAAAAGATCATACAAAAGTTATTGTGAAATAATTCAGCATTACAAAAGATACATTTGCACGAAAGAATCGAAAACCTGACCCAGAAAATCTTCAGTAATTAAGAATTCCGTCAACCTGAAAAGCACCGTCACCATCAAAGATACCAAAAACCTTAAACAAAAGAAGAACATAGGCCGCAGCATTTGCATGCAAGCCGAAACCCAGATAACACCTCAGCAAGCACGTTAAAACCCAAAATATCGATTTCCTTTCCATAAAATGCAGATGAATTGCTTCCTTCGAAAATCACCTTTCGTTCTTCCGTCGAACGTAGCAATGGGAGCAAAGGCGCTTCTGCTACGCCGAGAAGCCCAAGAAAAATGCTGTCTGAAGAGCTCAGGAAGCACGGACGTCGCCCGTCGTCTTCCTCCCCAGGCTTCTTTTCCCCTCCACGTGATTTGCTAGTAAGAGTTACGCACATCGGCTAGCGGGCGCCATGTTGGTGGCTATTAATGTCTATTAATGTTTAAAATGTAAATTAATATTTAAATTTTATTATGTACTAGGACTATGGGCAACATTGGGAGAGACAAACAAGATTAGCCAAATCCCATGATCCACCCGCAACACTGGTAGCTAGTCTACTACTATTCAGTTTGATTTTAAGTTGTGGACACAAGTAACAAGGAAGAAGAAGATGAGAGTGTATGGCTTATGAGCAAAAGAGACAGCATTTGAGGTCGAACGCTCTCATGTCGTTGTCGATAGCCCTAGCTCATTACATGCTTAGCATGAGGAGCTTGTCAGATGGGTCATGGTGATGAATGAAGAGCCNGTGGACGCAAGTAACAAGGAAGAAGAAGATGAGAGTGTATGGCTTATGAGCAAAAGAGACAGCATTTGAGGTTGAACGCTCTCATGTAGTTGTCGATAGCCCTAGCTCATTACATGCTTAGCATGAGGAGCTTGTCAGATGGGTCATGATGATGAATGAAGAGCTCTGATGGGTGCGTGAAGGTCAGCAAAAGGTTCTAGATAGCCTAGCACTTCTGACGGATAGTTTTGATCGCCGAATCAAACGACATATGAGTGATGTCGAGGAGAATGAGGAGGAGGAGCGACATGATGATGAGGAGGAAGATTATGAATTTAACTCCAACCCACAGGATTAGGAGAAGGAATTAATGTTAGAAGAGGTTGTAATTTAAATGAAAAGTGAGCTAGAAAATCAAGAGGTCGCAATAAAGAATATAGAAAACCAGCTGANTTATGAATTTAACTCCAACCCACAGGATTAGGAGAAGGAATTAATGTTAGAAGAGGTTGTAATTTAAATGAAGAGTGAGCTAGAAAATCAAGAGGTCGCAATAAAGAATATTGAAAACCAGCTGGGGCAGATTATTAATGCAATTAACAGTTACCCCCCAGAGATTTTACCTAATGACCTTGAGATAAACCCAAGGAGATGAATGATGAGCAATTTAAAATTCTTGAACTAATATTTAGAAGAGAATTTGAAAATATGTTTCAAAAGAACTTTGAGTTAAGAAATGAGGATAAGGGGATTGAAAGACCATTGGAAATAATTCCTAAGGAATTATAAAAACATATTTCCTTAACTAAGATAAATATAGAAAGATCACCTCTACCATTTACTCAGTACCAAGGGGAAGAATTGAAAGACAATCATGAACAAAATAGTAACCTAAAAGAATTTGATCCAGAATTTGAATTATCTAGATAGAATCCGATCTAAAATTTGGGAGATCATGAAGTATCTTATAAATATCCATTTCTTATAAATTTTAAAGATGATATTAATATGAAAATTGAGAAAATCACCAGAAGAATATTGGATCTAGAAAGAAATATGAGAAACGAGGATATGAATCAATCTGAAAAGGAAGAGCTGAAAGAAAACTTTAAATTCGAGGACTTTGTAGGGATCCCTGGATGTGGAAAAGATTGGGTGATTGATTAAGAATTTCTTAAATGGAATTTTGATCTAGGTGGAATCATTTGTCGGACTGACGATGTTAAACAAAGCGCTTTATGGGAGGCAACTCATAGTTTTCAGTGTGGTTTGATTTAGTGTGTTTGAGAGTAATGATTTTTAGTGTTGTATTGTATTTACTTTAGTGTGGATTTATCAGTTTGATTAATGATTGGTAGATGTTGGATTGTTAGTTGTTTGATTAGATCTTTGTGTGTCATGAGGGAGGTGATTCCTTAACATCTTATTATGGCTAGACTTCTATTCTCTTGTAGTAGTTGGATTGATAAGTCCACTATGACTCAGGTCTCACCCGGACTTGAGTTTTACAAAAGACATCATTAATTTTATCAGTGATAATTTCATCTCAATTTTGTTACTTATTTTCTCCGACTTTGTTTTCATTTGATAGGAGTAGCTAACCTATTTGATGAGTAGCATGTGGATGAATTTACATTATCCTTATAAATGTTAGAGGTGCTTAATTATTGAGATTTGGCGATGTCTGGGGTTGGTGCTCGAGAACCAATATATCAGGAATAATCTTATCTTTGAGATTAGAATCTATAAAATCATTTATAAGTACTCAATATATCTGTGNGAGTAGCATGTGGATGAATTTACATTATCCTTATAAATGTTAGAGGTGCTTAATTATTGAGATTTGGCGATGCCTGGGGTTGGTGCTCGAGAACCAATTTATCGGGATAATCTTATCTTTGAGATTAGAATCTATAAAATCATTTATAAGTACTCAATAGTGATTTCGTTAGAAATTGAAAGTAAGTTAGTGAGATGTAATGAGTTAAGGGAAGAATTGACCTCATTTATCATATGTGTTTGTGATTGTGTCACAATAATATAAGGATTTGGAGAAAACATAAATATATATATTCTTATGCTTATACATGTTCTGCTTGTTAGACCTGTCTTTCCATGTTATTAAGCATGTTTTAGTTTAGATTTACTTTCTATTGCATATTGTTTTGTCTTGATAAATACTTGTAAATGTTTGTGATAGATACAATTTCTAAATNGATTTCGTTAGAAATTGAAAGTAAGTTAGTGAGATGTAATGAGTTAAGGGAAGAATTGACCTCATTTATCATGTGTGTTTGTGATTGTGTTATAATAATATAAGGATTTGGAGAAAACATAAATATATATATTCCTATGCTTATACATGTTCTGCTTGTTAGACTTGTCTTTCCATGTTATTAAGCATGTTTTAGTTTAGATTTACTTTCTATTGCATATTGTTTTGTCCTGATAAATACTTGTAAATGTTTGTGATAGATACAATTTCTAAATTATTTTTCTTCCTGCTTATATTTTTTATATTGAATGTTATACATGTTTAAAATCAAGTTTGGGGGTAGGAAGAAAAATGAATTTTAAAGTTAGTATACTTCCTTTTAGTTTAATATTATTGCGAGCATGTTTTAGGCTTGATTTACTTTCTCATGCAGTCATTCTATCCTGATTATGCACTTATATAAATTTGATAGAATGTTGTAGTAGTTAGTAGATTCAACTTTTACTTTTTCTTCATGCTACATTTTATGGACTTAAGTGTAAAATATTTAAAAATTTAAGTTTGGGGGGAAGAAAAATTTCCTTAAAAAAAGAAGCAAATTAAATTTTATTTGTCCTCAATTAACTATATTTTTAAAATTAATTTAACATGACATTGGATATTAGAGTTTAATTTTAAATGACTATATTTATGTTTCTAAATATTATGGTAAATTTAAGTAAAATTTTTTAATAACGAAGGTCAATTCTAAAGTTAAAGATATTTTGTATGAAAGGATAAGACTATGTTTTTCTATTTAAAGTAAGGGAAATTGTATTTTTGAAGTATTAAAAATTTTAGAGTTTCATGTAGGAAGAAAAGAATGAAGCTTTATGAAAAATCATAAACTAATATGAATTTATAAAGTGAAGAAATGTAAGGAGTTTTGACTTTAAGAAGGGGATAGTGAAGTTCAAAATTATTAAAGGCTATCCATATATAGTAATCCTCACTTGAAAAAGAAAAAGAAAATAAAGGATTGAAAAGATCGTAAAAGAAAAAAAAAATGTGAGGAGAAGCTTAAGGAGATGCATAATANTTTAATTTTAAATGACTATATTTATGTTTCTAAATATTATGGTAAATTTAAGTAAAATTTTTTAATAACGAATGTCAATTCTAAAGTTAAAGATATTTTGTATGGAAGGATAAGACTATGTTTTTCTATTTAAAGTAAAGGAAATTGTATTTTTAAAGTATTAAAAATTTTAAAGTTTCATGTAGGAAGAAAAGAATGAAGCTTTATGAAAAATCATAAATTAATATGAATTTATAAAGTGAAGAAATGTAAGGAGTTTTGACTTTAAGAAGGGGATAGTGAAGTTCAAAATTATTAAAGGCTATCCATATATAGTAATCCTCACTTGAAAAAGAAAAAGAAAAGAAAGGATTGAAAAGATCCTAAAAGAAAAAAAAAAGAATGTGAGGAGAAGCTTGAGGAGATGCATAATCAAAAATTGGTTTCACTTGAATCAACTTAAAGAAGGAGCTTTATTGCATTTTCTAAACTTATATTAGAGTATTAGTAGCATTCCTAGTAAAGTTTTCATGAAGTTCTTTTTCATATGAATGTTTTAAATATCCTTGATATGACAAATTACAATTCTTCTTGAAATGAATAGAGATTCAGAAATCTTAAATTTGATTACTAAGTACTCTTGGACATAGAATTTGAATGTAAGTTATTAAAGGTTTTTCTTAAATATTATTATTTCATTTATAAAACTAAAGTATAGATATTTATAAGTTAATCTCTATCTTAAGTCATATTTTTATGAAGTAAAAGGGTTACTTGAGGACAAATAACGTTTAAGTTTCGGTGATTTTGATACGCTTAAAAATTACCTACTTTTTCATTTATATTTTAAGCTAAATTTTATNGAATCAACTTAAGGAAAAGGCTTTATTACATTTTCTAAACTTATATTGGAGTATTAGTAGCATTACTAGTAATGTTTTCATGAAGTTATTTTTCATATGAATGTTCTAAGTATTCTTGATATGACAAATTGCAATTCTTCTTGAAATGAATAGAGATTCAGAAATCTTAAATTTGATTACTAAGTACCCTTGGACATAGAATTTGAATCTAAGTTATTAAAGGTTATTCTTAAATATTACTATTTCATTTATAAAACTAAAGTATAGAAGTTTATAAGTTAATCTCTATCTTAAGTCATATTTTTATGAAGTAAAAGGGTTACTTGAGGACAAATAACGTTTAAGTTTCGGTGATTTTGATACGCTTAAAAATTACCTACTTTTTCATTTATATTTTAAGCTAAATTTTATTAATTTTAAATGATATTACACTTTAAAGGAAGGTATTTTGCATATTTTTGGTTTCAGGTACAAGAAAAAAAAATTTGGAGAAAATGAAACGAAAATGGTGCAATTTGGAGTAAAAACGAGCAAGAAATAAAATTCTGACTTCGCACATTTTGATGTCTTTCTATGTTAAATCTACTTCACATTTCTCATNAATGAAGCGAAAATGGTGCAATTTGGAGTAAAAACGAGCAAGAAATAAAATTCTGACTTCGCACATTTTGATATGTCTTTCTATGCTTAATATACTTCACATTTCTCATATATTTTTGAATGAAATTACACTTTAAAGAAATGTTGTTTTCATGCTTATTTTGTAGGTATATTTGTTAGGAGCAAAACACAACTGAAACAGGGCAAAATAGAGCCAAATGGAGCAAAACAGTGGAGTTGCTGCAGGGTGGCGCATGATGCTCCAAACCGGCACATGATGCGTCAAAATCCAGAGAAATGGCGCATGATGAGCTAGAGAAGACTTTTGGAGGATCAAGACGATTCAGGACAAATTTTGGGTGAATTTTAAAAGGGACACTTGTNTGGCGCATGATGCTCCAAACCGGCACATGATGCGTCAAAATCCAGAGAAATGGCGCATGATGAGCTAGAGAATACTTTTGGAGGATCAATACGATTCAGGACAAATTTTGGGTGAATTTTAAAAGGGACACTTGCTATAAACACCTCTTGGAGTGATTTAATGCATCTAGACACTTTATATGATTTTTTTATGAAGGGAAATGCCTCTTGGATCAATGGACATGTCTTTTGAATTCAAAAGAGTTGACTTTTGTATAAAATTTTGGAGGGAATTTGAATTCTTTTTGGAGGGAGACAACCTTTTATAAAAGAGAGGAAAGTCTAGGGCTTTAAGAGGAGTTTTTGTGTTAGGAGTTTTGGAGGGGCGTGAGTTTTGTATGTGTGTGCGCGTGTGTGTGTGGCGTGAGAGAGAGAGGCAAGGGCTTATAGATTTTCTTCAAGGGTTGTAAGAGGAGAGAGAATGTGAGAGATTTCTTCTTTATTACACTTTTAAGAGAGAATTGAGAGTGCTTGTNAATGGACATGTCTTTTGAATTCAAAAGAGTTGACTTTTGTATAAAATTTTGGAGGGAATTTGAATTCTTTTTAGAGGGAGGCAACCTTTTATAAAAGAGAGGAAAGTCTAGGGTTTTAAGAGGAGTTTTTGTGTTAGGAGTTTTGGAGGGGCGTGAGTTTTGTATGTGTGTGTGTGTGTGTGTGTGGCGTGAGAGAGAGAGGCAAGGGATTATAGATTTTCTTCAAGAGTTGTAAGAGGAGAGAGAATGTGAGAGATTTCTTCTTTATTACACTTCTAAGAGAGAATTGAGAGTGTTTGAAAAGAAAGAAAGACTTAAAGAGAGCTTATAGGGATTTGCTTGGGAAGAATTGTGAGAAAAGTTGTGTTCTTTTATTTCTTTATTTTGTAAACTTATTTTTATTAATGAAATCCGTGTTTTGTCATATCATTCTAATGAATTCAGGGTAGTCTTCTTTATCTTTCTCCCTACAATGAGATTTGGTTTTATGAAGAATTAATTTTATTTTATATGGTTTTAAATGCCAATAATTTGTGATGATTTGAACTCTAGTCTTANAAGACTTAAAGAGAGCTTATAGGGATTTGCTTGGGAAGAATTGTGAGAAAAGTTGTGTTCTTTTATTTCTTTGTTTTGTAAACTTGTTTTTATTAATGAAATCCGTGTTTTGTCGTATCATTCTAATGAATTCAGGGTAGTCTTCTTTATCTTTCTCCCTACAATGAGATTTGATTTTATGAAGAATTGATTTTGTTTTATATGGTTTTAAATGTCAATAATTTGTGATGATTTGAACTCTAGTCTTAATTTACTTTTTGATTTGGCCAATTGAAATGTTAAAATGTGTTGAGAAACATATGTTTTGAAAGGGCTATAATTTCTACAACATAGTGAGAATCACATTTGATTTCATGGGGGAGTATGTCATCCATGGAATTANTAAAATGTGTTGAGAAACATATGTTTTGAAAGGGCTATGATTTCTACAACATAGTGAGAATCACATTTGATTTCATGGGAGAGTATGTCATCCATGGAATTGAGTATAAATAAATAAGGAAATATACTTTGTTGGATGCAGAATTAGAGATTTTAAGGTGACAGATTAAAATACCCAATTTTATCTAGTTGATTGGAAACTGATGTGATTGTTAGCCCTCAAGTGAGGGAGTAGTGGAAGCTCTAGAGTGTTAGACG
This sequence comes from Phalaenopsis hybrid cultivar, assembly GCA_002079205.1. NCBI lineage: Eukaryota > Viridiplantae > Streptophyta > Magnoliopsida > Asparagales > Orchidaceae > Phalaenopsis > Phalaenopsis hybrid cultivar. The sequence goes on along the minus strand of JXCR01124035.1, from coordinate 35,673 downwards.
GTATCCTCCCAGCCTAACCACAAAATTAGGGACCAATTTCTCGATTAATCAATGTTCTTTATAGCACTCAAAAGAGGGTAAAGAATATGATTGCTCCTATTTGACACAAAACATTTATATATTTTTTCAAATTATTTTAATTTCTTCACAATTCATATACTCATTCTATAGGGGAATGATACTTTCTTAAATTTGAACTCTTCATCAAAACTTTGTTTAGTCTTAGTAAATTTAATTTTGAAGTTTAGAAATTAGTTTAGTAAACTTATTTCCTTTAGTTACATTTTTGTTAGCATTCATTAAACCCATGTTAACTTATCTTTCTTACGTTAATTTTTATGGTTTGAATATTGTGATTTATTTTATTATCATTTGAATTTTCATCTTCCAAACTAAGACTTGATAGTATTAGATTAGAATTAGCCTAAGGGATTTCTTACTGCGCTTCTGTGTAGGATCGATACTGGGGTTTTTAAAGAAATTCCTATATTACTTGAAGCGATACATGCACTTGCGTAGAGTCACTACTATGTGAACTATTTTATATATTTTATATATAACATTTCAATTTTTCATATTAAATATTTAATATAAATTGGGTCAACATTTTGGTCATATTTTTGAAAGCTAAATTACTACGTAATTTCGAGACGGGTCAAGTTTTTGACACCGTTATCAGGGATTTAAATTGACATAAAACACGCAGAAAAACATCACACACTAGGGGTGCATTATATATCTAGAATTGTATGTACTTTTTTTGGATTGGGCCTCAATTATTCGATGCTCCAAAGGTTTATCTTGAAGGATTAAGTTCATATTAGTTTTTTTAAGAGTTTCGAAGGTTTCCTGTAGGTTTTCTATGTGTTGTTCAGCTGACTTACTTTTCACAGGGATATTATCCGCATACACTTCAACATTTTTTCCCTTTTGATTTGAAATATTGCATCTATGAGGTGTTGATAGGTCACCCCATCATTCAATAGCTCAAAGGGCATTAGATTGAAATAAAAAATTCCTTGTGTAGTAATGAAAGAAGTCTTCTCTGCATCGACCCAATACATTCTTATTTGGTGGTAGCCAGCGAAGGTGTTGAGGAAACACATTACGGAGTACCCGACCACGGTGTCTACGAATGTGTTGATTTTTGTCAGGGGATATGTATCCTCTGGGTAAGTGGCATTCAAATTAGTAAAGTTGATACACATTTTCCCTTTATCATTGGGCTTTCAAACCATTACTACATTTGAGAGCCAAATAGATATTCAAATTTTTTAATGTAGCTCGCCTCCTTTTAGAATTCTGTCACAATTAGCTCGACCAAGGCTCTCACGGTCAATCAAAGCTTTTGCTGCACCGGTCAAGAAAATGGAATGATGTTAGCTGATGGCAGGAAATGTCGATCGGAACTTCAGGCATCTCCATCACGGTCCGGGAAAACACATCCCAATGTTGGCGAAGAGACTTGATCAGCAGGTTTTCATGCCCTGCATCAAAACTTTCACTGATTAAAAAAAACCTTACCGGTTTGTCCCTCATCGGTGGCAGACACTCGAAGGATGGTCTCACTGGTCAGTAAACCTCCTTTCATATGTGTTTGAATGTTAAGTGATTTGTGGTCGAAGCTAGTGACCGCTCGTATGTAACAACACCTTTATTATTTCAGGTTTCTTCGGAATATGATTATCTCTCCATCCTCAGGAAATTTCACACCTATATGGTATGTCGAAGCTATTGTCCGGTAGTTATTTAACAATGGTCGACCNTCATATGTGTTTGAATGTTAAGTGATTTGTGGTCGAAGCTAGTGACCGCTCGTATGTAACAACACCTTTATTGTTTCAGGTTTCTTCGGAATATGATTATCTCTCCATCCTTAGGAAATTTCACAGCTATATGGTATGTCGAAGCTATTGTACGGTAGTTATTTAGCAATGGTCGACCGAAAAATGGCATTGTACATCAGAGGAGATTCCACGGCTAGAAATTTTCCATATTGGTGAACTATATTTCTTGCTCTCTGACCAACCTTTTTCTTTTTGTAAATCGACAATTACAAAAATTTGATGGCGCTACTAGAAGATTTAAATTCTNATTGTACATCAGAGGAGATTCCACGGCTAGAAATTTTCCATATTGGTGAACTATATTTCTTGCTCTCTGACCGACCTTTTTCTTTTTGTAAATCGACAATTACAAGAATTTGATGGCGCTACTAGAGGATTTAAATTCCAGTGTAAATCGACAATTACAAGAATTTGATGCCGCTACTAGAAGATTTAAATTCCAGCAACGGTGTCAAAATTTTTGACTGCGACTTTATATATATGTGTTTGATTTAATAAAGATGTATAGATATAATATTCAATAATATCAAAGTCGAATTTGTCAACGCAAGTATACATATTGCTCAAGTAATATAGAGCTCTAATGGGGTCCTAATTATCAATCCCACAGAGAGAAATAGAATACTACGGACTAAAGGCTTAATAAAAAGTAATACTTCAACTACAACGACGACATTCAATTTGCTTATCTGTCACTAATATACAATAAAAAGTAATACTTCAACTACAACAACGACGTTCAATTTGCTTATCTGTCACTAATAGGCAATTGAAATAAGTAAATAATTTGGATAACTAATAAATAACTAATGATAGAGAGTAGAGTTTAATTGAGATATTCAATATATAAGAAAGCATCCTTCTCTTTGTCAAGAAATTATAATGAATGGAAAAAATAAGTTAGTTCAATATATATTGTGCCAAATAGGAGCATATCTATTCCTTACCCTTTGGTCCAGGCATAAAGAACATTGACTAATCCTATGCTTAGTTACTGATTCTACGGCTAGGTTGANTATTTAAATTGCAATATCATTAAAAACAGTATAAAAAAGGTATGAAAATCTCAACATATTTTCCTTTGGTCACTCTCCCCATGAGACAGCTAGGGAAATCACCCCATAGACTTTTTCCTTTGACCAGAGAAGTCGAATAGTGATCCAGCAGGTGTCACCAATTGGTCAGCCTTGAGTCCCATCTTATCGAACACCAANTTTCTTAAACATTTTCATGGCTTCACCAATTCAAATCACCATTTCATAAATCTCGAGACAAGGAGAAAAACAAAGAAAACTACTCAGAACTCATGGGGAAAGCACAACAAAACTCAGAATTCATATATAAAACCAAAGTCATATAAACTATAACAAGTAAATAACTTATCTCTAAATTTCTCCCCAAGAACACTCCTCGAAGTTCCTCTGAATCTCTTTCTTTCTTTACAACACACGGAATTCCTCTTTGAAGTAGCAAGGAGGAAGAAATCTCTCACTTTCCCTCCACTCTTACAATTTCTTGAAGAATTCTTCACAACGCTCTAACAAGCTCTCTACACACTAATGGAACCTATCTAACCTCCATGACTCTTCTATTTTTGGCCAAAAACTTCTCTTTAAAGATGTGGATGAGTTTTCCCAAGAGTTGCTTATGCATCCCTCCAAAATCCGGCCTTATCCATTGTACAAGTACACATAATCGTCGATCTCGCCGTCGGCGGCCTCGATGGCGTTGTCGGCGGTCTTCTGGAGATTTTGTCCTGTAGCCTCAAAAAAAGCTCGCCGTCGGCGGTGTCGATGGCGCTGTTGGCGCCCTAGTGTAATTCTCCACATTTTGATCCTTTTTGCTCAAAATTCGCTCCTTTTTGCATATTTTTGCTCCATTGACCTTAATTCATCATTCCTGCAACAAAACATTAAAAATACCTTTCCTTAAAGTGCAATATCATTAAAAACAGTAAAAAAAAAGTATGGAAATAAAAATACCTTTTTTTAAAGTGCAATATCATAAAAAACAGTATAAAAGATGTATGAAAATCTCAATATATTTTTCTTTGGTCAAAATCCCCCAAACTTAACTATTACTTGTCCTCAAGTAATTTTAGTTCTACTATTTTCCTTTGGTCAAAATCCCCCAAACTTAACTATTACTTGTCCTCAAGTAATTTTAGTATTTCCTTTGGTCAAAATCCCCCAAACTTAACTATTACTTGTCCTCAAGTAATTTTAGTACTGCATAAGAGTTATGATCTATTGTAGTAAAGTTTTAATTTAGAATTATTATAAGTTTGATTTAATAAATATCATAGTGAGATTTTCAGAAAAAATTCAAGTAATTGAATTAACTTTGTAGCCACAAGATTATCTAGTCATCAAGTTTAAGAGTTTCAGCCTTCTATTTATTTCAAGAATGATTATATGTTGCAATATGAAGTCACTTAGAATATCCAAAAGATAGAAACTTCATGAGAACTTTACTAGTAAAAGATCTATTCCATAAAAATAAATTCAGGAATGTAATTAGGTTTTCCTTTAGGTAGGTCCAGTGAAGCCAATTTTTGATTAGGCATATCCTCAAGCTTCTCCTCACTTCTATAATTTTTTTCTTTCTTTTCTCTTTTTCATTTAGATTGCTTTCAATCATATATATTTTTCTTTTCTTTTTAGGGATTGTTTTCAATTCTTTTTTTTCCTTTTTCAAGTGAGGATTACTATATCTGGATAGCCTTTAATGATTTTAAACATCACCGCTTTCAATCCTATATATTTTTCTTTTCTTTTCAGGGATTGTTTTCAATCCTTTCTTTTTTGATTTTCAAGTGAGGATTACTTTATCTGGATAGTCTTTAATGATTTTGAACATCACCTTTCTTTTCCTAAATTTGAAACTCAAAGCATTCCATTTCAAGTGAGGATTACTATATCTGGATAGCCTTTAATGATTTTGAACATCACCTTTCTTTCACGTGAGGATTACTATATCTGGATAGCCTTTAATGATTTTGAACTTCACTTTTCTTTCCCTAAAATATATATTTTTCTTTTCTTTTCAAGGATTGTTGTCAATCATTTCTTTTTCCTTTTTCAAGTGAATTTTTCTTTTCTTTTCAGTGATTGTTGTCAATCCTTTCTTTTTCTTTTTCAAGTGAAGATTATTATCTGGATAGTCTTTAATGATTTTGAACATCACCTTTCTTTTCCTAAATTTGAAACTCAAAGCATTCCATTTCAAGTGAGGATTACTATATCTGGATAGCCTTTAATGATTTTGAACATCACCTTTCTTTCACGTGAGGATTACTATATCTGGATAGCCTTTAATGATTTTGAACTTCACTTTTCTTTCCCTAAAATATATATTTTTCTTTTCTTTTCAAGGATTGTTGTCAATCATTTCTTTTTCCTTTTTCAAGTGAAACTATATCTGGATAGCCTTTAATGATTTTGAACTTCACTTTTCTTTCTCTAAATTTGAAACTTAAAGCATTCCTTTGCCTTATAAATATTTCATAGTTTTTACATCATTGAGCCCTAATCTTTTCTTTTCAAATGAATTTCCAGATTCTTAATACT
>JXCR01124033.1:0-14447 GCA_002079205.1 Phalaenopsis hybrid cultivar | reverse complement strand
TCTTTTGTTGGTTTGACAGAAGGATTGACTCCTCTGAAGATAATGAGTATCACCCTAGCTATTTGGATGATATTTGTACGTATCAACGCCTTTCCGGTTCCAGAGATGTCTACACTCCTCCGTGTCGTGGTCGTGATCCCTATGATACTTACAGTTCTTTTTGGTATCTCAAAGAAAAGCTTTGGCTCTCATCGGTGGGGTTTTCCTAAAGTACTCTTTATCCCAGACAATGTTTATTATCTCTGCCATTGATACTCTCAAGTGTGTAGCCTGAGGGCCTCCGTGGCTCTGTTACCGTCATTTGTAAGGTTAGGTAGGTGTTTTCTGATATTGAGCTGAACGTTGATCATGGCTCCTCTCCTAATCTCTATGGCCATTATTACGGTTGGCTCCATTGTTGTTGCGGGCAAGATCTTCTTCAATCTCCACATACTATTCTGTGGGGGCCTTTTTTTGGGGCCAGTCATCTGATGGCTTGGGTATAACGATGTTCTCATAAGCATTAATATACTTGTTGGTCATATCCAACAATTCGACCAAACTCAGAGGTTCCTCCAAGTTGAGGTCAAAACGGAACCTCTTGGACTTCAGAATAAACTTGGTTATAATAATATTTGCTCGGATCATAATAATATTTGGTTATAATAATATTTGCTCGGATCGTAATAATAGTTGCTAAAATATATTAGGTTATTAAGTTGAAATCATCAACTTTAGAATCATAAGTGAAGTTTATTGATGACGTGCATGCACCTAAATGCAATGTCAAGTGCCATGTCAAGTGCAAAATACACACAACACGCTCATTATTCCTCAAAGATTGGTTTTGTGAGTAATCAGAGCTAAATCAAATAACTTCATATTTTGAATAATTCATATTTTAATTTTTGAGAAAAAAAAAAGATAATGTTTTGAAAATCAAAATTCTTAATTTGAAGGAGTAGTTAACCTGGAAGTTAAAGTAAACTTCATACATGAATGACATCTTAAAGGCATGAAATATATTTTTTGTTAATTAACTTATTTAATAATAATAATAATAAATAAGACTTTCTATACTACAAATTCAATATTCAAATTAAAGATTTTAAAAAAGCAAGTAATTACAAAAAATTTTATAAAACCNAAGTTTATTGATGACGTGCATGCACCTAAATGCAATGTCAAGTGCCATGTCAAGTGCAAAATACACACAACATGCTCATTATTCCTCAAAGATTGGTTTTGTGAGTAATCAGAGCTAAATCAAATAAATTCATATTTTGAATAATTTATATTTTAATTTTTGAAAAAAAAAAAGATAATGTTTTGAAAATCAAAATTCTTAATTTGAAGGAGTAGTTAACCTGGAAGTTAAAGTAAACTTCATACATGAATGACATCTTAAAGGCATGAAATATATTTTTTTGTCAATTAACTTATTTAATAATAATAATAATAATAATAATAAATAAGACTTTGTATACTACAAATTCAATATTCAACTTAAAGATTTAAAAAAAGCAAGTAATTACAAAAAATTTTCTAAAATGACATGTTTATGTTACCTCGAATTTTTAATAGCATTTAAGGTATTCTTCATAATCAAATATTTCAAATACAAAAAAAAAATCTCAAATAATTTCAAGGAAAGTTAAATACACTTGAACGGTGAATAAAGTTTTAAGGATGCACACCTTGGCCTTATTAATGCAGGGAGCATAATAATAATTTCAGGTGAATTAAAATTTCACTTGAAAATATGAAATATATGCTAAAAATCACATTAAATAAAGTAAAAAGTCAAATGTGAATTAAAAATCTCTTAATTGTATTTAAAATTTTAGAAAATTTTATATTATTACTTTTAAATTGTTAAGCATACCCAAAATATGGTTGATGGTTGTGTGATAGTCTTCGAACAACAATAGTTGAATCATAATGATGGATGATGATGGCCGAATAATAGTGTTTGTGTGATGTTAATAGACCATGACAATCGCTAGTGGTGGTATCTTTAAACATCTTATAAAGCTCTAAAGTTCTTCATTTATTTAAACTTTTTTAATTTTAACTATGTTCATGTTGATAACAAGGTTTTATTAATAATTTTTTTAGTAAAATTTAAATTATTTTTTTTCGAATCCTTAAAACAAGCTGACATACGACTCTTGTTAATTCCCTTAAATTAGAGCATGCTCATTAATTCATCACTTAAATGATGTAATTATCTCAAAATTACATAATATTGAATTTATTAGACTCATTTTGTTGAGAAGTTCAATTATGTCATAGGATGTAAGCTTTGGATATCTTAAAATTTTTTACAACACTTCAAATGTTTGATTTGAGCTTATTCTAACTTGAACCATATCTTTTGATATTATTGCATTTATCTTATTAATAAATTTGGTATGGTAATAAATTTACAAAATTTAAAGTTTTGAATGGTCCTAACTTTAATTTGTGAATAANTATGGTAATAAATTTACAAAATTTAAAGTTTTGAATGGTCCTAACTTTAATTTGTGAATAACTTAATTCTTAGTTTTTCTGGCTTTTTAGATGCAAGGAATGTCAAAAGTATACATTACATATTTTGTGAAGCTGAGTTTCCTCACAAATTGTTTTAAATGCAATTTTCTATGAATTTAAGGGGAGTAATTTCTCAAAAAAAATTTATTGTCACTTTGTCACAGAATATGAATTCGAGTCAATCCTTAAGATCAAAAAGCATCAGACNTTAAATGCAATTTTCTATGAATTTAAGGGGAGTAATTTCTCAAAAAAAATTTATTGTCACTTTGTCACAGAAGATGAATTCGAGTCAATCCTTAAGATCAAAAAGCATCAGATTTCGTAAACATTACATCAAAAATAACACTTGTTTTGAAGGATTTTTGATGATATATTACATTATATTAATATTGATGTTACCAACGTAGATTTGTAATGGTCTATAAAAATTTAAGATCACCATACCCAAAAATAATGATAATCGATGATGGAATGCAAATTAGTATAAATAATAATAATGTTGAGGCCTAGAGGGAAGTAAAAGAAGAGGATAATAGAAAGCTTTATGCAAAGCAATAATACAAAAACAAAGAAACACATAAATGGAACCATTGTGGAGTGAAATCATCATTAGAGCAATGGTAAGGACCATCTCAATCAAGCATGCCAAATAATGCTTAAGGTTGATCGGACTTTATATTATTATGAACTTATGTGTATATTTGATTGGAATCTATAACAATGCTACCAATCGTGAGAAAGAATGATAAAATTAAAGACAACAAAAAAATGACTATTAATTTGGAGGAACATATTATTTTATTGAAATGTAGCTTAAAAACAAACATTCACCATAGATAAAAAAATTTTAATTTGTTTTGTAATGCAAACCAACCTATTTTTCGAGGAGGGGCAAATTGTCCTCCAAGATCCAACATGAGAGNATATTTGATTGGAATCTATAACAATGCTACCAATCGTGAGAAAGAATGATAAAATTAAAGACAACAAAAAAAAAGACTATTAATTTGGAGGAACATATTATTTTATTGAAATGTAGCTTAAAAACAAACATCCACCATAAATTTAAGTTAAAAATAAATTTTAATTTGTTTTGTAATGCAAACCAACCTATTTTTCGAGGAGGGGCAAATTGTCCTCTTAGATCCAACATGAGACAGACTAGAACAACAAAGGGTAAAGTGTTATTTCAGGAGAGTCAAAAAACCAAATTTCGCTCTCATATAAGCAAAAAACTAAATGAGTAGTGGGGCGGGGTGGTGTGGGGGCGGAAGGTAGCAGTACCTTGGTCCGCCTCTAATGTTGAGAAATCATTGTTGTGAGCAATATTGTCTGCGCTTAAATTATCATACTCGCCACACAAATTCAAATGCATTGACATATTTAATAGTTAATATTTCATATTTATATGAATAACACTCAAATATTTAATATCACGTAAGAAATATAATTTTTGTCTTACCTTTTTAAAGTGAAATATGTCTTTTCATGTTGAGGTTAATGACACCAATGCGTTAAAAAATGTAAATATAAATTTTAGGTGCAAACCAATAAATGTTAGCGGACCGACGAAGCATAAGACTATCTCAAGCACGTAATAGAAAAAAGAATTTTCTGGGCACATTCTAATAGAACACTAGTCAATAGAAATCGGCAGCCCGACAACCTTCGCCAATTCGNCCAATGCGTTAAAAAATGTAAATATAAATTTTAGGTGCAAACCAATAAATGTTAGCGGACCGACGAAGCATATGACTATCTCAAGCACGTAATAGAAAAAAAGAATTTTCTGGGCACATTCTAATAGAACACTAGTCAATAGAAATCGGCATCCCGACAACCTTCGCCAATTCACCCTAGTTGGACAAGGCCTTGATTTGCATCAATTCGCCTTAACATCAGAGGCAAAACTTAGATCCACACATGACGTGAAGGCATCCTTGTTTTGAGCAATATTGTCTACATTTTGATTATCATACTCACCACACAAGTCACATGCATTCACATGTTTAATAGTTAATATTTGATATTCTGCATAGCACTCAAAACTTTAATATCTAGTAAAAATAATAATTTTTTTCTTACCTTTTTTAAAGTGAAAGACATCCCTATATGTATAGGTTAATAACACCAATGTGTGATAAATGTGAATGTAAATTTCAAGTGTGCGTCAATAAATGCCAACACATAGAAAAACAAGAATATTCCGAGCACATTCAAAAGGAAGATGAGTCGATAAAAGTTGGTAGCTTGACAACCTTCGTCAATTTGACTCAACTCAACTAAGCCTTGATTTGCATCAACTTGGAAAAAAAAAGATTTTCATCAACTTGCTTCTTATCATTATGATAGTATTTTCCACACCCACAGATGTGTCCTCGTAGTTCACGATGATTCGTGATGTAAGAACTTTTTATCGTGTGACAATTCATATAACCCCCATTTGGCGGTGAAATATTTGCGTACATAAGATGTACGCAGCGCTGGGTACATCAGAGATTATTTTGGGGGTACAGGAGAGTTATATCCGGGTTATACCGGAGGTTACAAGGAGGTATAACCCAGATATAACCCCATTATTTTGGCGTGACCGCCCCTGGGCTATAAACAGGAGAAGCCATCCCATAAGAAAAGGGGCCATTGACCTTTATTTTCTTATGATTATACTTCACTCGTTTGATACATTTTTGTTTGGCTCACATAGTTTGTCCAAAGCTTTTCATTGTGTCATATAGCTGGTTACTCCGTGTCGTAGTTGTCCAAAGCTTTTAGAAGCGCTGCAGTGCACTCGGCCATGGTTGTTGCACTCATCTTCAACGGTCCATATACCGCTCCACCGTTCTTCTTCAGCTCTCCCCTTCCTTCAACTGTCCCACAATGGAAACCCTTCTTCTCCTCCGTTTTAGCCTGTAGCCAAAAGGCCCTCAATGCTAGCACCAATGGCGCAAACGAAGCTCCGGAGCTCCCCAAACGCACTCGACGAGCTCGAAAGAAGACGCCATCCTCAACCCCCGTGAAGAAAAAACGCGCTTCCATGAAAAAGGATTCAGCTTCGGAAGAACCCAAGGTCGTGGATGCCGGCGTTGAAGCAAAGGGGAATGAAGCGGAGGAGGAAGAAGAGGACTTCGACGACGAAATAGACTTCCCCTACGAATCTCCGCCACTGGTTTGCTGTTTCGGTGCGGCGCAGAGGGAATTCGTCCCTACCGTTCGGGTCTCCGAGCGGCAAATGCATCCGGACCAATACTCGTCGTGGAAAGGTTTACAATGGAATCCGCCGGAGTTCGTTAGGGCTCCAGGTGGACCGCCATCGAATGTCGCCATCTCACACGTTCGATTGGGAGGCCGAGCCGCCTTCATGGGGAAGGTTGGAGATGATGATTTCGGGAACGATCTGGTGTACAAGATGAACACGGAGAAGGTTCAGACTCGCGCGATGAAGATCGATCCGGCCGTAAGGACTGCGGTTTCGTATATGAGGTTAGGGTTCCGGGATGATGGCGATCGCCGGAGGATGGTGGCGGAGACAGTTAAGGCTTGCGCAGAGGATTCCTTCTTGAGTTCTGAGATTGATGTTGCCGTCCTGAAAGAGGTATTGAACCGATTATGCTGATTTTTTGGTTATTTTGATGTGGATTAGAATGACGAGTTCCTCAATTGTTTTGAATAAAAATCGAGTAAATCTAATAAAATTTGCCTATAATGATTATGATTATGTTGTATCACCCTTACTTAATTTTATGGTTGATGTTTTTGTTCTAACCAGGGAAAAATTGAACCTTGATTCATGAGAAATGCAAGATCTTTTTTTTTTTTTTTTTTGATGCATTTACATACCTATCACCCAATTTCTATGAATCTATATATCTAACATCTAAACTTTACTTTTTACATTTACATCACCCAAATCTTTCATATCATATCAAAAATATGACACCATTTTAACTTCTAAGATGTAAAATGCCCCTTTTTATGCATACCTAAGGAGACAATCATGTAAAAAATTGAAGTTTAGGTGTTAGATATGTCAATATATAGGAATTTAGTGGTATGTCTTCCTTTTTGTTTGGTTGAATTTAAAGAGAAAAACCTTTTCAGTTTTAATAATCAGCAGCTTTAGTTGTGATCTTTTACTTCCATTTAAAGCATTGTGCAAGATTTCCTATGAATCATAGCATGTCATAGCGAGTGTTGTTTTTTTATAAAGCACATAAGAGACAATATCACAAGTAATATAGATATCAAAGAAAATTGCCACATAATTAGAACATAGTGTTGCTTTGAAAGTTATTAAAAGATAGTTAGATTGACAAATAAATGTATGATAGCAACTATTGGCCGATTTAGGCTTCATTTGAGAGCACTGTAGAAGCTAGTTCCGTTGGCGAGAAAGGAGACGGATTTGTCAATCGCAAGGTAATTTTTCCTCCTTATTTGAGCGCAAAGATTTGTCTTAAGGTGGCCTTTGCCCTTGCCCCTACTTACCCCCTAGGATTGGAATAAACCCCTTTGTAGCTACATATAATGCAATATTTTCCTTGGCTTCGGCTATAAAGTATGTGTATCATTGAGACGAGTTTAAAGTATTTTCTTGTCTCCTCTCCGTTTAAAATCTAATTCTGTTATTGATAGCAATGAAAACAGTTAGATTGGAAAATTAGACTTTTATCCTTGTAGCAATACAACAGAGGGCCAAGTTTTCCTTAAAGAACAAAAATGACTATCTTATAGAAATGATGAAACTTAAAACTTTAGCTATTATATTAATGATAAATCTCATTTTCATATTTATATTAAAAAACTAGAGTAGTCTTACTCATATTCCCTATCATCTTAAAGCATTTCCTACGACTTAATATTCTTTATCACCCTCAATAATCTCAAGTGATCTTTGCTTATATTATGGTCTGGTTTCTTTTCTTTTATATTTTTATCAAATAATATAATTTATTTCATAGACATTTTTAGCCCTTGAAAAACTTCTCCATGTCGTCTTCTTCATCAATCACTTAGTCATCTACTTTATCTCACTTAACATCACATTTTGCTGGTAGCCACTCAACTCAATCAAATTCATTCAAAGAATTAGGTTAATGACGTCACAATCACATTTACTCTTCATGCCTTGGTTTATGCACTATAACTTATGTGAGGCCTAAATAAAGAGTTATTTGATTCACTTTTATCATCGCCTTAATGTAATATGCTACGGGCCTTGCAATGTTACAGTCTAAAATCGATGTTATGCCGTGTAATTATTGAATATACTTTGAAGTAATACACTTCAAATAAGAAAAAGAGTGTTTTTGCGTGTAACACTTCTAGATTTTTACTAAACTTTTAATGTCACATAATACACTAAGACGGTGTTTGATAGCCTATTAATAGGCGAATTTAACAATGGATTTAGCTTAAATCCAGCCAAACGCCAATGAACTGAATTTTATATCCAACACTCAATAGCCTATTAATAGGTGAATTTAACAACGGATGTAGCTTAAATCCAGCCAAACACTGAGGAACTCAATTTTAAATCCAATGCTCCGTTGAACTGATTTTTCTCATGCTATGCTTGATTTTTCCCGCGTTTCGTCTTCTTCGTCATATAAATCCAGATTTATTAAATCCGAGTTGCAGGCATGTTCATNAGGAACTCAATTTTAAATCCAATGCTCCGTTGAACTGATTTTTCTCATGCTATGCTTGATTTTTCCCGCGTTCCGTCTTCTTCGTCATATAAATCCGGATTTATTAAATCCGAGTTGCAGGCATGTTCACGATCAATGGCTTCGAAGCTTCCCTGTGTCAAAATAGATTTGATAAATCCGGATTTTCTAAATCCTATTTAACGTAAATCCCCGATGAAGTCAAACACTCTCTAATTTTTTTTGCCCCTATTCTAAACTTAAATTCTTAATAATAATTTAATACTAACTATATTTTAAATTTAATAATCACGTTTATAATAGTTTTGGAAAATTTTAAGAGAGAAAATTTTAAAACTTAAATATTTCCCCCTTTTTTTTCTNTTTTTGCCCCTATTCTAAACTTAAATTCTTAATAATAATTTAATACTAACTATATTTTAAATTTAATAATCATGTTTATAATAGTTTTGGAAAATTTTAAGAGAGAAAATTTTAAAACTTAAATATTTCCCCCTCTTTTTTCTTTTTTTTGTTTTGTTTTGCCACCTTTTTTCCTAAAATTTTGATTCCGCCCCTGATTGAAAATGCATATTACATTTTTTTGAATTGCATTGTCCTCAACATTTGAGCCGACTACAGATAAAAGATGATTGATATAAGTAAGACTTTTGTCGCAGGCTAGGATCCTTCATTTCAATTCCCAGATTCTCTTATCCCCCGCAATGCAACCTGCTCTTTTCAAAGCGATTAAATGGTCAAGGAAGTTCAATGGAAGAATATTCTTCGATCTAAACCTCCCACTTGCCCTCTGGAAATCTCGTGATGAAACTAAAGAACTGATCAAGAGAGCGTGGGAAGAGTCCGATCTCATTGAAGTATCAAGGCAGGAACTAGAGTTTCTCTTGGATGAAGAGTACTACGAGAAGAAGAGAAGCTATCGGCCGCAATACTACTCGGAGTCGTACGAGCAGACCAGGAAGATTCGTGATTACTACCACTATACTCCTGAGGAGATTGCTCCCATCTGGCACAACCGAATTAAGATCTTATTCGTTACCGACGGAACACTTCGAATCCATTACTACACTCCAAAGTTTGATGGCGCCGTTGTTGGGACTGAAGATGTGCTCATTACTCCCTTCACATGTGACCGCACTGGCTCCGGCGATGCTCTTGTGGCTGCAATTATGAGAAAGCTCGCAGTACATCCGGAGATGTATGAGGATCAGGACTTTTTGGAGAGGCAACTCAGGTTTGCTGTTGCTGCTGGGATTATTTCACAGTGGACTATTGGTGCTTTGAGAGGGTTTCCTACTGAAAGTGCTACACAGAATCTGAAAGAGCAGGTTTATGTGCCTTCTATGTGGTAGAAAATTTTCAAATGAGAGCTGTATGTAGATTCTCTTACCGATCATAGTATTAACTGAAGGCCTTGAAGTGTCTTATAAACATGAAGGAATATTGATTTTCAGTTAGAAGATGGAGGAGTAGAATGTTGATTGTTTGCATGGGCTTATTTTAGTCATAGTGCCTATAAAAGTATAAGATTAGTCGCCAAACTCTTTAAATTTCTACTGAAATAGTCCTCAGTGGAGATTACTTCAACACGAATTATGACAGTATGAGACTAAATTGACATTTTATAGCTTCTATCACAAAATGACCTCTTGCAAAGAATTAGGATATTTATTTAAACACTATTCTTGGAAATGAAGCTAGGTCTCACATTGCGTTGGAACGAACCTTCACAAACTGGTAATTCTCTGAAACTTTTGAGAGCTGAATGTTTGTTATCTCCATTATAATTCTTGCTACTGTATAATCAGTTAGGTAGTCGTGAGCGCTATATATATATATATATATAAGTTTAACGAAAGCTTCCCATAAGCTATATATTTTTCCTTCTTGTTGTTATGCCAGAAAGTTATTTCCTTGTTTTCCTCTTGCAGTTCCCTATTTTAATGGTTTTAATTCTAAATTGTTTAGGAGCTTTATTGGGTTCACTTTTTTTTTATATTTTTTTTATTTTTATTAAAATATAATAATTGTTTAGAACAGTCAAAATATCTTAAAAAAATTTTTTAGTGTTTTTAAAAACATACTAATTTATTTTTAGAAATAAAAAAATAAAAATTTGTAAAAAACACAGGAACTACATATATATATTTTTAAAAATAAAAGAAAAAATTAAATAAAACTGTTCCAAAACAAATCATTAATTTTTTTTTATCATTTTTTGCTCTTATTCCTAATTGAGTCGACATTCATATCCTAATTGAGTCGACATTCATGAAGTTCGAAGACAATTAAAGACATGCTGACCAATATAGTATTTCTCATCTCACTTACCGTCATGAAAGTGTAATTTGATTTAGTAGAGACGGTCATTCTTTGATGCAGGGGTTGTACTGTTCTATCATTGCTTCATCGTTTAAAATGAGCTCACATTGTATCAATTTTGTACATTTGTGTTTTTTAGCATATTAAGGGTTTGTTTGGGGCAGCTGCGGTTTATTAAAAATTGTTGTGCCACTGTTATGTCGGGATGCTATGTGTATGTTTTGTACAGTTATACAACAGTCATGTGTAGTTTTTTATGAAAAAAATGATCTTTCTGTCAATGTATTATTGTGTTATTTATAACAAAATAAGACATGGTTGTCAATCTCAAAATTTAATCATTCATACGACTCAAAATAACTAATCAAATAACTTTCAGGACATATTAAAATCTACCTGATTAAATAAAACTTTAACAAAAAGAGGAAAAGGGAAATT
The DNA here is from genome assembly GCA_002079205.1 of Phalaenopsis hybrid cultivar. NCBI lineage: Eukaryota > Viridiplantae > Streptophyta > Magnoliopsida > Asparagales > Orchidaceae > Phalaenopsis > Phalaenopsis hybrid cultivar. Next base: position 3,504 of record JXCR01124033.1, on the reverse strand, counting down.
TACATACAACCACACAATTCTTATGTATTTGCATACCTAGCACCCAAACTTTAGTATTTACACTTATAACACCTTAGTGCATAAACATAGGCATGAAAAGCTGCATTTCACTTTTGTAGTGTAAAAGATTTAGAGTTGTATAAACGCAAATATGAATATTTGCATTTTAAGTATTAAACATGTAAATACTTAAGAATGGTGTGTCGTGTATGTAAACGCTCCAATAAAATATGCCATCCAACAAATGGAAAAATTGTGGATGATGAGACAAAGCTGCTCGGGTTGGAGGATGTTGAGAAATTAGGGCGAAGGAAAATAGAAATCGATACAAATCCATAAGAACACAAAGATTTAACGAGGTTCGGTAAAGATGCCTACGTCATCGGGAGTAGAGTGACGATTTCTTTCAATATTCAAAAAAGGGTTACAGAATTCAATGATACCTCTTGGGTTACAAACAAACCTATTTATAACTTCATGAGTAAATCCTAAGTACAATATGTAATTACAACATTACCCTTATACCGTACCGCAGGGCGTTGGTTCCGCACCACCAACCAACATAACACAACTTCCCGATTTGGACAGATTCTTCAGCTCCGCTCCTCTTCGTTTCAGTGTCTGTCTCTATATGGTATACGAGTCATACCATAACAATTCTCCACATTGGTGAATATCCAACCTCTTATGAGAAAAAGATACGTGGGAGTTACACCTGCACCACTGTGGGTTGGGTCACCATGCTTCTCTAGCAATTGCAAACATTCAAAAAGTCCAAGCAATGCAAGAACTTGTTGATAGTAACTGGCTTGGTCAACATATCAGTTGTATTTTCATCAGTATGAACATTCTGCAACATTATCTCACCATAAGCAATCAATTCTCTGATATTGTGATGTCTGACATCAATGTGCTTGGTTCTCACATGGTACACCTGGTTCTTAGCCAGATAAATAGCACTCTGACTGTCACAATGCAACTGAACTCCACCATGCTCAATGCCCAGTTCCTTTACTAGCCCAGTAAGCCATATGTCTTCTTTAGCAGCTTCAACTACTGTCATGTACTCAGCTTCAGTTGTAGATAATGTCACAATAGACTGAATTGTTGATTTTCAACGTATAGGCCCTCCACCAAGAGCAAACACATACCCAGGTCATCCAAATCACTTGCATTGTCTGAATCAACATACCCCACAACTGAAGGATCATTTTGCTGACTGCCAAAAATAATTCCAATCCTACAATACCCTTCAGATACCTGAAAATTCACTTGACTGCTTCTCAATGTCGCCTTCCAGGTTTAGCCATGTATTTGTAGACTTGACTAACAACATGAGCCAAATCAGGACAAGTACATACCATTGCATACATCAAGCAGCCAACTGCACTGGCATATGCAACCTTTGTCATATCTTCGATTTCTATATCTTTCTTAGGACACTGTTCTGAATAAAGCTTAAAATGATTTGCTAAATGAGTGCTTACATGCTTCGCTTTGCTCATCTCAAACATATCCAACACTTTCTCAACATAGCCTCATTGAGATAAACATAATCGTCTTGAGTCTCTGTCTCAATGAATCTCCATTCCATGAATCTTCTTCGTAGGACCCAAGTCTTTCATGTCAAATTTCTGTCTCAATAAAGCTTTCAAACCACGGACATCATTCATATTCTTTGTAGCAATAAGTATATCATCAACATACAGTAACAGAGAAATAATAGAACGATCATCAATGCTCTTCACATAAACACAACAATCATACTCACTTCTCTCGTAGCCAATCTGAATCATGTAGGAGCCAAACCACTTGTACCATTATCTTGGAGACTGTTTCAACCCATACAACGATTTCCTTAACCTGCAAACCATATGCTCTTGTCCAGGTTTAGTGAACCATTCTGGCTGCTCCATGCAAATCTGCTCCTCCAAATCACCATGCAAGAAAGCAATTTTAACGTCTATCTGCTCCAAATGTAAATCTCAAATGGCTACTAATGCAAGCACTACCCTCATTGAAGTATGTTTGACCACAGGAAAAAAGATTTTATCATAATATATCCCCTTCTGCTGCGAAAATCTCTTCACTACCAATCGAGCCTTGAACATTTCACTTTCTTTTTCTGATATTCCTGGTTTTCTTTTGTACACCCACTTGCTACCAATAACATTCTTTCGCTTAAGAAGCTGAACTAGCTCCCAAGTGCGATTTTTTCGCAAGTGCGATTTTTCCGCAAAAACTCCATCTTCTCAATCATTGTACCCATCCATTTCTCTTTCTTCTGGCTACTGGTAGCTCTTTGAAAAGTGGTTGGATCATCACTGCTGATGAGAAGTGCACAAGAGACCAAGTCTTCATAACCCAATATGCTAGGAGGCCTTATATTGGTGTGTCTCTATCTATCTCTGGCTAGATTATAATTCTGCAGATCATCTGGAATGGAATCACCAGTTGTTGGATTTGAACTTTCAACTCTCTCAGTTGCAACTGAATGTTGTTCTAAATGGATCTGCACTGCATCTGAACTGGAACTGTTTCAGTACACCTTGTCTTGATTCTGTTGTTGCATGAACTATTCATAAAAAAATTGCATCTCTGCAGATCACCATATTCCTTACAATTGGATCCTAAAACTTGTATCCTTTCACACATTTCTTATATCACAGAAAGATGCACTTATTGAATTTTGCATCAAGTTTTGATCTTTCATCTTCAGGTACATGCACATAAGCATGACAACCAAAAATCCATAAATGATCAAATTAACTGGATTACCTGTTCATACCTCTTCTGTGACCTTGCAACTCAACGATGCCTGAGGTGATCTATTGATGAGATAATATGTCATATTCACAGCCTCTGCCTAGAAACTCTTACGAAGCCCTATATTCAGTCCCAAGCATCTTGATCTTCCAGTTAAGGACTTGTTCATCATTTCTGCCACACAATTCTGCTGTGGTGTCTTGCGCACTGAAAAATACCTCTGCATCTCATGCTCCTCACAGAACTTCTGAAACTGCGCATCTGTGTACTCTGTGCCATTATCGGGCCTCAAATACTTGATCTTTCTGTCAGTTTGGTTCTCTACCTCAGCTTTCCACAGCTTGAATTTAGAGAAGACTTCAGATTTCTGCTTCAAGAAATATACCCAAATTTTCATGGAGAAATCATCAATAAAGGTAAGAAAATACTGAGATCCTCCCAATGACGATTCCCTAGTAGGGAATCATACATCAGAATGCACATAATCAAGAATTCCTTTTGTTTTATGTTTTCCAGTCATAAAACTGACTCTAGTCTGTTTTTCAAGAACACATAAATTACAAAGATCGAGCTTGCAGCTTTTAACACCATGCAATAGGTTTCTTCTATGCAATTTTGTCATCCCACTTTCACTGAGATGACCCAGACGAATATGTCATAGCTTTGTACTATCATCATCTGACTCTACAGAATGAACTCCACCTACAACTGTACTCCCCAACAGTTTGTAGATATTGC
>JXCR01124027.1:2799-21453 GCA_002079205.1 Phalaenopsis hybrid cultivar | reverse complement strand
ATTTGGGTGGGGCTATGCAGAGAATGGGAGGTTAGGGAAGATGGGGAAGACATTGATTAGCTCGAGTTCTCAAGATCCTAATTCTTATAATTACAAGTCTCTCTCTGTCTTCGAAGTGGCTGAGAAACTTGTCTCTGAAAAGATGGAGAAAGAGAAAAATATGACAATAATTTGGGAGCCTAGTCTTGTTCAAGAACTAAGTTCCTTTGAAGTTTCTGATGTAGCATGTGGACTTGACCATTCGCTGATTCTCTGCTGTGAGTATTTGTTGTCAGTTATTGTGTGTTTTACTGTGTTCTCTCTCTTAATTACATGTATTTATTTTTTAGTGTTAGCTCAAATGATTATTTCATACAAAAATATGCTATATGAATTTTAATCACACTCCCTTGCAATGCATCTAGCAAAGCATAACAATGCAATCAAACCTATACAATGGCTATTGCTCCAAAATAGTTTTTTGGTCATCCCAAATCTTTGGTGGAAAATTACTTTGTGAATACATTTTTTTCTCAAAGATGTTTTTTGTATCACTTTCAGTAAGTAGGATGCCGTCAACATAAAAAACCAGTTTTAAGGAGCCTGAATGTGTCTGGCTAACATAGATAATGATATTTAATACTATTGCAAAGGCAATTCTCGACAATGATCTTGGTGAACTTTTTAATCCAACTGCGTGATCTTTTTAATTAGATTTTTATTCTTAGATATGAATAAGTTTAATCTGAACATTTTTTAGGATTGGATATACATTTAAAATTTTGCCTTATTCTTGTAACTCTATTTCTATAAATAAGTAGTCATCTTAGGGGATTCTTTGGCCTCTATGATATATGTTTTTATTGTTTTTCTTATAATTGTTCTAGATGCAGTATTAAAGTGAGGCTTGTTTTAAATTAATTGGTTGTAATTCATTTCCAATACCCTTTGTCTATATTCTATATTAGCTCATGACGAAGCTTTGCATATCACCTAGAGAATTCATCATAAGGTTAGGAATGCGTGAATCACGTCAAATCTATTCTTATTTATTTTATTTATGACATTATTTCCAGATATTTGTGGATTGTGTTCTTCTTTTTCGTGATTCATTGGCAAAAACCTGAATAATTAACTGCCAAATACAAATCAGCATGTTTTCTTTCGTTTGAATTTTGTAATTAGGCCCTTAAATTCTTCCCCAACAATCAATCCGATCACCCATATGTTGCCAAGTTGCAGCAGCACTTGCTCACACCAACCTACTGCCAATCCTGTGGCATTGTTTTGCCCACCAACTGGATCTGCAGGGCTCTAGGCAGTTGTTTGCTAGCAATGCTTTTTTCTTATTGTCATCTCCAAGGCGATTGTCCTCCAAGCTTTGATTTTTAATGTGGAGGAATTAATTTTCATGCATAATTGTAAATTGATCAGGCTATATGTGGCTGATTACGATCATATGCAATTAACTTGTTGTCTTTATATTTCAAGAAGGCTTATTTCTCAGAGTTTTATACTCTTTTTACGTTTTTAAATATTTCTATCTTCCATCTTAATTTCTTATTTAGAGATAAAATATGAAATGAATGTATTTGTGAAAGGGTTGATGTAGCTCCAGTAGCAGACACGATTCCTATTTGATGGTTTGGTTAGGAGAGTAGATGTTTTAGATTCGATTTATGCTAAGAAAGGTAGAGGTAAACCTAAGACTTGGATATGTTGTATAAAAAGTAATCGTTAATTATTAGAATTAAATGAAAATATGGCACTCAATAATACTGAATGGAGAAAAAGAATTCATGTAGCCGGCTTTACTTAGTGGGATAAAGGGTCGTTGTTGTTGGTGTTGTTCCCAATTAGCAAGGGAATATCCATCTCTCAATAGAAATACATCTTGAATATTCTAAAGGAAATTGATATATTTACGTGGAAGCTTGCAAATACACAAATGGATCTATTAAACAAAGTTAGGTTTAATGAATATACCATGATTAACAAAAGTGGTACTTACAGTTAGTAGGGAAATTTATCTGCTAATCACACACTATACCAGATATTTGCTTTCTTGCCAAAGTTGTTAGTCAATTTATGAATAGCCTCACAAGAAATGCCATGTTGATATATACATGATACTAATATATTTTAAAAATTTACCTGGAAAATATTTGCTTTTCTAAAAGGGGACTAACAAAAGTTTTAAAATCCTTACTGATGCTGATTGAGTTGGATTTGTAACATATCACAAAATTACATCCAATGATTAGTTTGTGTAAATTTAGTTCATTGGAGAGCAAAAATAATTGATTGTAGCTCGGAACAAATTTAGGTTCATGACCTATGATAATGAGACGTGACAATCAAATTACCGTTATATTGCTAATAATCTTCTCCACAATGGTGGAACTATACATTTCAAGATTGATAGTTTATAATGGAGAAAATTAATCAATAGATCCTTGTTGATTACAGTTAAACAAAACATTGAAGTGTGATATCCTTATAAAAGGTTTTAACGACACGCAAATTCATCTTAATTGCAAATTATGCATGATTAACATAAACTGTCAATTTAGGGGAGAGAGGAACTTTTAAATTAAGGCCATTAAAATTAGCTGAAAGAATCCATCAGACACTAGCCTGCTGCCAACTTGTAGCTAGAGGTGTAAGCGAGTCAAGTCAAGCTCGAGTGACCCTCGGCTTGGGCTTGAGTTTAATTATTTAATTGAATTTAATCTTGAGCTTGAACTTAGTTCTACGAGTTTGAGTCGGGTTTTGTTTATTATAGAAGGGAGAAAACTATTTTAATTCAATTTAGTGTTATAATAAAATGACAAATATAATGAGCAATTATGAGATTACTCATAAGAAATCATTTGATATAAAATATAAATATCTTTTTTAAATATATCTAAAAAATTAAATATAAATCCTTGAATTTTAATATATTTTAAGTATTTTTTTTATTAATAATATTTTAAATGAGTTGGCTGATGAGTTAACAAGTGGAGTCAGGGTTGGCTTTAGCTTGGCTTATTAACTCATCGAGTTCAGCTCACAAGCTACTTATCGAGGCAGGTCCGAGCTGGTTCATGAGTCGGCTTGACTTTGTTACACCCCTAATTGCAACAACATCCCTCCCTTCTGCGCCGCTTGCCCTCCAGTCCAGCTCTCTATCTTGCTGCAGGCTCCAGCATACTGTTTACGACCCTTGTTCTCCTCCCAGCTCACACCCAAGGCTGTTGTCCAGGGGCCCTTGATTCCTAATGAGGACGAGATTATTTTTCCGCATTATTATCATGTTTTATTTAAATAGATGTGACAAATTTCTTACTTATTTTTCTCTCTTTAGGTGAGCTAAAGTCTTATATACTTACCTTATTGTTTCTCTATTTCAGGAGGACTTATATCTGTTATAAAATATGTGCTCTTCCCACTTATAAATTTAAAAAAATATTATTTTTCTCCTATATTTTTTAACAGTCTTCTACAAACACGCAGCCTTCTTTTTATTACTTCTCATGTTTCCTTATTAGCCATCTGTTTTCAAGTACAGAGCAAAGTCGAAGCTGCACGGCTAATTGCTGTTTAAATTTTTTCTGCAACAATTTTACAAACAAAAATGTTTCACATTTCTTCAGATGATGGCACTGTATATAGTTCTGGAGACAACACATTCGGGCAGTTAGGAAGAGAAACAGAATCATCAAAATTGCTTCCTGTCCAGATCAACTTCCATCCTATTTCTCTTTCAGCCGGGCTTGGCCACTCTCTTCTGCTGTACCACGTACCTTCCAATGGAGCTGCTCATGAAGCCACAGGGATTCTTTCATGGGGATGGAACAGAAGCTCGCAGCTTGGCCGCCATGGACAGGAAAAGGTTCCTTCTCCCGTTGAAGGACTTGAGGGACGAAGAGTGGTTTCAGTTTCAGCAGGGCGAGTTCATTCAATAAGTCTGACATCAAAGGGAGAAGTTTTGACGTGGGGTTCAGGAAGAAATGGTAGGCTGGGACTGGGGAGCTCTGCGGATGAAGCTGAGCCCACTTTTGTTGAGTGCTTGGAAGGAGTTGAAGTCCTGCAGGCTGTGGCTGGCCTTGACCATAATTTGCTTCTTGTTGCTGAGTAGCCTTGAAGCCAGCAGAATTGCTTTGAGCGAGAGTTATTTTTCTCCTGCAAACAACTCATTCTCTACTCAAAAGAAGAAAAGGCCGTTAAGGTAAGTTTTTTATTCAATATGATCATTATGTTTTTATAAAGTGAATAAATAAAATTTAAAAGTTATTTATAGGAATATTTACATACACACCACAGAATTCTTATGTATTTACATATCTAGAACCTAAGGTCCCAAACTTCCATATTTATATTTATAACACTGAAAATTTTAACATTATATAAAAAAATACCACCTTTATTAATATTTTAGAAGTGAAATAAAGCTTTTCATGCATAGGTTCATGACACCAAAATGCTACAAGTGTAAATATTAAATTTTAGTTGTTAGATGTGTAAATACATAAGGATGACGTGCTATTTAAATTTCTCTTATATAGTATTTTAGAGTCATAATCACATCAATATTTATACATGAAAATATTTATTTCACTTTAATAATATTTGTGGTTTTTTTTTTTTTAATTTAGTGTTAGAGATTGACCTAAATATTAAAATTTAGGTATTTGATTTGTCAACAAGTCTCAAAATATTTACCGACTATTTACATGGAAAAAATATTACCTCAGGAGTACTGATGCATCATTGAAGTACTGATGCATCAGTACTCCTGAGGTAATATTTTTTCATTTACATGGGACCGTTGAGTATCAGAGTTTATAGAAGTGCCAAAATAGTCCCCGATTATTTTAAAATTGATCTCTAATAGTCCTTCATGAGGACTATTTAAACCATAATTTAAAGAGCACGGGTCTAATTCAACACTTCTATAAACTCTGGGATTAAATATGTTCCATGTAATTAGTTGGAGATTATTTTGGCATGAATCATTTGTGAATATATAAGAAATATAGGTTATGCATTGAAATTCCTCCCTTATTTCTTTTATATAATTCTAAATATATGATTTAATTTGAAAAAAAAAAATAGGGTGAGGATATCCTGCCCTATTTTCATAAAAATATTAAAAATTTAAATCAACATCTTAATGATATTTATTAGTTTGTTATATATATTTTTATAATGACTATATAAAATATTTTATAATTTCCCTACAAATTGTAATGTAGTATAAATATCATGTGTTGAACTGTTGAACTTCTAGATCTTACTAGCATACCACTCAATTCTTATGTATTTATGCATCTAAGGCCTAAATTTTTTTTTTTTACATTTATACCAATCAAATCTTTCATAACATAAAAAAAATATCAATATTTCAACTTTTACAAGTTGATTTACAACTTTTCGTGCATAGATAAAGTGGTATGCATGTAAATATTGAACTTTAGGCATCAGATATATCTAATCGAGTGATATGTGTGTAAATCTTCCTTATTGTTATATTGTAGATAAAGCTAACTCGGGGTATGAACTTTAGTGTTTCATGGCGCCTTCTAATAGAATTTATCACCGGATTTATTAAATCCAATAAAATACTAAATTACAGAAGTTCTATGCATATATGATTATTTGAATTTATGCTTAAATTTTATCTTTGATTCGGTTTGAATTTTAATTTACTAAATCCAAAAGTAACGTGAATTTTACGAATTAATAATTTATGAATTCGTAAAACATACTTGGAGCCAAACACCCTTTAATTTGAAGCACCCACCCTTCGAGCTTGATGTGCACCATGTAAGATTTAAAGAAAAATTATTGCATCACGAGACTTGATATAGTTTTGCATCAGGACTTTAATCAGGGATTGTCATGTGTACAGACAAGCGTACCCGTATATTAAATTAATTTTTCTTATTACTAAGGTGGGTCTGTCTGGATACGTGGCAGGCTCCGATTGGAGTCCTGATGTAAAATTGCATCAAGACTCATGATGCAATAATATATTGTAAGATGGTTTATTAATTTTATAATTTGTTTGTCTATACTACTTATGCAAACCTATTTTTTGACGTAACTCCATCTTTTCACCATTTCGAGCGCCATTTGGTTGGAAAAATATTACATCAGTACTACACACATAGAAGAACGTGCGTAACTAATGAAATCACACCACAACACCCCACGCGACAGGAAAAAAAAATAGCACGGTAACTCGGGGAATATTCCCCCCCCCCCACGTGTTATTCATGTGTTATTGTGTGTTATTCATGTGTTACTAATGTGTTATTATGCTATTATTACGCCAAGATTATTCTCAGGACACAATAACACATAAATAACACAATAACACCAGAATAACATGGGGAATTATTCCCGACAGAGAAAAAAACAGTGCGGTAACACGGGGAATATCCCCCCTCCCCCGTGTTATTCATGTGTTATTGTGTGTTATTCATGTGTTATTGTGTTATTATAACACTAAGAATATTCTCAGGACACAATAACACATGAATAACACGGGGAGGAATATTTCCCGTGTTACTGTGCCGTTTTTTTTTCCTATCGCGCGGGGTGTCGTGGCGTGATTTCATTGGCTACACACGTTACTCTACGTGCATAGTACTGATGTAATATTTTTCCCATTTGCTTCTGGCTTTTTTCAAGAGAGGTTGTAGTTTGCAGAAATTAGCATGTCCTCTTTCATTTGCCTCCGCCCCTCTTCCGTTTTTTCCATAAGAAATGGCATAAGAAAGTTGCCATTTTATAAAAGATTGGAAAGTGTGATTATAATTTTAAAAAATTTTAGTATTTACATGCATAGCACACAATTCTTATGTATTTTCATATCTCACACCCAAACTTTCATATTTGCACACATAACACTCGAATATTTAATATCACATCAAAAATAGTATTATTATTATTTTTTCATGCATAGGTTCATAGAACCAGAGTGCTATGCATGTAAATATACGAGTTTAGGTGTGAGGTATGTAAATACATAAGAATCGTGTTCTACATATTTGAGTTTCATATTTTAGTGGTATTTACATATATGCCCCCTAATTCCTATGTATTTACATATCTAACATCTGAACTTTTTTCTTTTTTACATTTATACCGCCCAACATCCTTCATATCACATCAAAAATACCATCCCTTTAACTTTAAGAAAGTGAAATACACATTTTCTTGCACGGGTAAGACAATATGTAAATACATAGCAATTGTGTAGAATGCATGCCCATCATTCCTTTGTTTCTTGATGTCTCTCAGTTGGGATTTTGATCAAGCCTGTTGAAACATCATTTTTGCTATTTTGCATCAGCAAAATTTTCATAAGAGAGTTGATAAATGTGAAGAAAAATAAGCTAAAGTTGGGAGGATGAGAAGCTATTTCAATACAACACCTAACTTGGTTCGTTGTAAAATAAGTATTAATAAATCATATTAAAATAATTAAATAGTTTTCTAAACTAGACTGTAAATCAGGATTTTGACAAGTTATGATGCATCCAAATAGTAGAGAATCTATCATCTTTAGTATTCTAAAAGGTCATTAACGAACGCTCCACAAATATGTCAAAGACGAATGAACACTATCTCTAATGAATTATCACATTTTTGCCTTATTTATGTTGATAATATTCTAATATTTAGTCAAATTATTATCAAACACCTAAAACATTTAGCTTTATTTTCTCGAAAAACTCAAAAACATGGGGTTGTCTTGAGCAAAAATAAAGCAGTTTTCGTAATTAATACTATTGAATTTTTAAGACTTATTATTGATAATAATGCAATCAAATTACAATAACATGTTCTAATAAAAATTGATTACTTTAAACAAATTAATTATCAAAAAGATCTACAACACTTTTTAGGATGTATCAATTCCACAGAAGCATTTATAAAAAATTTTGCTGAGTTAAGAGTTCCGTTACAAAAGAAGCTATGAAAAAATATAATCTGGTCTTGGGCTTATAAAGATCAAAACATTTTACAACAGATTAAATATTTATGTAAAAATCTTCCAAAATTACATTTACCTATACGTGATGACCATTTAATCATGGAAATTGGTAGTTCCGAATTAGTTTGGGGAGCAATCTTAAAAGCTTGACGTAATGATATTGAACTTTTATGCAGATACAGTTCAGGTAACTATCGAAAAAAAAATTATCATATTAATGAAAATGAGTTATTAGCAATAAAAAAAACAATTAAGAAATTTGAAATATTTTTGAATGAGATATTTTTAATTATAACAGATAATAAAACTGTCATTTCATTTATTAAATGAAAAATCGTACATTTTTTGCCTAACAAAAGACTATTAAGATGACAAAGCTTGTTCTCTTCTTATACTTTTGATATGGAATATATCAAAGGAAATATAAATACTCTTGTTGACACTCTAACTCGTGAATTATGCGGGAAATAACTACATATATTGAAACTATGGAGATTTATGACAAATAACTACATATATTGAAACTATGGAGATTTATGACAGTCGCTGAGACCGATGACAAGTCTAATCCAGACTTGAATAATTATTTAAAGATCCTTGAATTATAAATTTAGAAATTAAAATGTGAGATTGCGTATGACAACACAATTCTAAAAGAATTATTGAAAGTAAAAGATTTTCTGACTGTAGAAATTCAAGATGATGAATTACCTTCAATATCTGAATTACGAAAAAATAAGAGATTTTGCAAATCTCATATTTTCAAAAGATGCATCTTCTCTTACTAATACAAAAGAGGTGGTTACCTCTTCAAATATCGAATTACAAGATTTTTTATATCATTGTATAACAGAAGAAGTACAAACTTTTTCAAATAATATGCCTACTTATGTTAATGTATTGCAAAATACATTAATTAGTTCTACGAAGAGCATAACAGAAACAACTGATCAATGACAACAATTATCTCTATGAGGAGATAATTGATTCTCAGATTTACTTTCACATGGCTGGAAAATTCCAAGTCGTTTATATGTATGGAAATGCTAATTCCAAACTCATTTCTGAATTATATAAATGTGGCTTAGTTCGCATGATTTATTTAAAAGTTGAAAATCTTCTAAGAGAATTACCAAAATGAGTAATTGGTGCCGAAGAGAGTTTTCTCCAGGTCGTCAAACATTGGAGCATTTACATAAAATTATACCGAACTTATCCTGAAATAAGGGAAGTAGTGATTTCATTTATAAAAATTGAAATTAGTAGTGAACTTTATACTCTAAAATATAAATCGATGAAATTATTATGTCAAAGATCTAAGGTTGATGATTTATATCAAATTTGGGTTGAAACTAAGAAGTTAAGCCCCACGAATATCCGGGTCTATCATTGTTTTAAGCATTTATTCATATATAGTCATTGCAAGCAACCAACGTGAAAAATACATGAAGTAATGTACAAAAAATGAGTCTCCGTTCTTAGCAATAATGCTATAGCTGCCAGCAAGGAAGTTAAAAAATTATTTTGCAAAAAATTATAAAAAAATTACATAAATGTATGTATTGTCATAAAAGAGATACACTACAAGTGATAAGAGAGAAACTTCACACCCAAAGTAATAACAACCAGCTGTAAAGCATATGCAACACAATTTTCAGAAAGGAATATTTCCGGCTCAATTATTTTTCAACAATATCAACATTAATGACCACGTTTGCAGAAACATATCAATAAGAAATATAATTGTTCCACAACAACGATCCATCAACTCAATTATCGCGGAATTATTTGCCACGTCATACTACACCAGCTGGAAAAAGAATATTTTAATATCATCATTATTACTCCACCGACTAAATTATTGGAAAGATCATCAGCCATGACAACATAAGAAGCAAATTATCGTCATCCATGATGATGACTGAGGCTTTTTAGGTCTATTTATTGCTGCATTCGCTGAAGGTGAAGGACTGGGCGAAATTATCGAGTCTTCTTTTTTTATTCTTTTCTACACTTCTTCTCTTGTAATCTAATTATGTGTGCAAGCCATGACGGCTAAGTAAAGTCTTCTCTACTCCTATGTATGTATGTTATGAAATATGTATGGTTATTATGATTTCGTCATTTGTTTATATTAATATTATTTTATTTTGTTTCTACTTCTTTTGTTATGCTTAGTGTGAGAAACGAACTAAAGCTGTGTTTTACATCTTTGAAATGATTGTATAGGGTTGTAATCTGTTATAGATCTAAATGATCTTGTTGAGCTCTAGTTTTCTCTAGAAAACTACGAATAAAAGTGTAATATGAATCGAAGATGTTTAGGTCGAACCCCATAATAGGAAGAAACAATGTAATATAATGTTAAGATAAACCCTCAGTAAGAAGTATGATGGACCCGAGTATTTCATAACATATAAGAGACAAAAGAGTTGGAAGAATTTGTTAATAATGGAAGATGATATAATACATTAGAAATAGAAATAAGTAAATATAAGAAAATCAGTTAGAAATAATATCAGAGATATAGAAGAACTAAAATACAAAATAAAATATCACAAGAAACAATTTGAGATATTAAAGAAATAGAAAACGATATCATAACCTTTAATGTGATGATTAACCTTCAGAACTTTATTTACTTTTCATTCTGACTAAGTGAATCGTTAAAATATGTTGTGATCCACAATGACTCGGGAGAGCTATGGTATAATCAACTAAGTTAATCACATTGAGCTATAAGATATGGTGCAATTACTTTGTAGGGAGATGCAAATGTTATGGAAATAATCTTTGACGAGATCAAAATGAGATTTAAGGAATTAAAATCATTTTCACCAATCTTCTTTATGCACTAGGGAGATGTTAAAAAAGAAAGTTCATATTTGTCACTAGTCACATTTACAATTAACACTTTACATTTCCTATGCTCCACTCAAATTATTACCAGGGAGGGTAACTTTATAACTTGATATTGACCAATACAAGTAGGTTACGTAGGATATCTGTAGGATTTGTCATTTAAAATAGTTGGCAATTTAGTAGGAGTAATTTGTAGAACTATAACCTAATTCTAATTTTAGGATAAAAACAAAACTAGTAGGCTAGAACTTTTCCTAAATCTAATTCCCTCTTTTCCTTTGGGATCGACTTTCCGGACTAAAAAATATGATATTACTGATACAACACATACACTTGCGTTAGCTCCCAAAGTGTGAGTGCATTTGGAAGTGGTATAACCCAACATTCTTAAGCCCAAAGAGTATACATTATAACCATACATTCCCTCATAAGTAATAATTTTTTTTTTTTTTTTGCATCGGCATGATGCATCTTGATTTGATTGTACCTATAGAAAGCATTCATGAAGCTCATCACAACGTATCCGACCAGTGAATCCACCTACACGTCGATCCTTGTAATGGATAACTATCTTTAGGACAGGCGTTGTTCATGTTATTGAAGTCTATGCAAATCTACCTTTTACCATTAGACATTTGCACAATTACCATGTTGGATACCCATGTCGGATATTTTACCTTACAGATATAGCTCGCCTTTAGCAACTTCTTTACTTCTTCTCGAATTGGCTCAACTAAGGCGGCGGTAATGCCCTCAGCTTCCGCTTCACCAGTCATACAATAGGATTGATGTTTAGCCGGTAGCATGGGACATCAATGGGGACATCGGGTATTTCAGCGGTGGACCAGACATCTATGTCCCAACTCCTTAAGGGTTTATACGAGCAGTTATTTTGACATGGAATAAAAAAAAAATTGCTGACTAAAAGAATTTACCCGCTTCTTCGTTGACAACTGGGATTTGGAGGGTGGACTCGCTGGTCTTGAGGCCGCCCTCTCTCTGGATTTGAAGATCCAACGATTCCTGATTGATGTTGATTGCTGCTCGGAGGTAGCATGTCTTCGACTGCTTTAGATCTCCCCGAACGATAATGATATCTTCTTCTCTTGGAAACTTCATGGTCATATGATTGGTGGAGGTTACTGCCCGAAAGTTGTTTAGTAGTGGACGACTGAAGATATCATTGTATATGGGCAAGGAGTCGACCACTAGGAAATCTTTGGATCTCGTGAGCTGTCGATCCTTGTCCCCCTAGGTGACTGTCAGTCTGATTACGCCAAGGACCTTCTTTCTTTCTCACGAGAATTCGAAAAGAGGGTTGGACGATGCTGTCATTTGCTGCGTCCTCAGGATGAGCTTGTTTAACACGATTTTAAACATGATGTTCACCGAGCTTCCAGTGTTGATGAGTATACATTTCACCTGGTATTCATTAAGTAAAGCCGTAATGATGATTGTGTCCTTATAAGGGTTAACTTTCCCCTATAGGTATTCATCAGTGAACGTTTTGGGGGGGGGGGGAGGGAGGATGTGTGGTTCTCCATGGGACGAGAGCGGCAGTGCATAGTTCTCTCGATCAGACTCTTTTTAGGCTTGATCATTGATAGGACTCTCCGTCGCCTCCTAGTATCACCTGTGTTATACCTGTGATTTGAATAGTGTTGGTTCAGATGAGTTTGTCACTCATTCTGCCAGTTGGGACCTTCCCTTGTCTACGAGTAAGTTCCCCGACAACCACAAACTCTTTCAACCTTTAAGCCTTGATAAAGTCCTCGATAAGGCTCCTAAGGTGCTTGTATTCTTTCGTATCATAGTCAAGGTATCAGTGTTAGGAGCAGAACTTGTGCAGGTTCCAGGCCGAGCTCCGGGTCCTTATTGGTTGAGATTTCTTGAAGTAGTTTTTGTGTTGAATGGCTTCCCCCTATTTAGCTATTATGATCCTTAAATGAGTCATTTTGAGTTGCACTTGCTGAGTAGTTGGTCGTTCTTTAGGGTGGGCTGACTGTTGATTAGGGTATTGAGATCGTCTGCCTCAATGATCGCCATTAGGACTCCCATTGTTGTCGTGTGGGCTGTTTTCGTAATGCGGGCGTATGATAGAGTAAGGGTCGTCCTTTGCCTGCCAATTGTCATCCACCGATGCCCTCTTCTGTGATTGTGTGTCAGTAGCGGCTTTCTTGTCCTCCTCCCGACCATTAAGGATTAACTCTTCAACAACAATATGCTGGTTGGCCATCTCAAGCAATTAAGCCATTGATTATTGTTCGCATAGACTCAGGGTGTATTTAAAATGCTCACTCTTTACCACCTGTGTCATGGCGGTTTGAGTGATCAAAGGTTCAAGGTTTTGAATTTCCAGCATCTCCCACTGGAATCTTGCTATGTACAAATGGAGGGTCTTTGCCTCTTTATTCTTGATCAATATGACAGCTTGGGATTTCTTTCGTGGTTTTTGTGCGCTGAAAATATGGGCTATAAATTGCTTCTTAAGCTCAAAGGAGGGGATGACTCCCGCGAAGAGAGCATTGAACCATCAAAGGGTCGACTCCCTCAACGTAGTGAGAAACAAGTGGCACTTGAATGCGCTGGTGATTTTTCAATATGCCGCTACCGAATCAAAAGTAGCCACATGTTCGGTGGGGTCGGTGAGGCCCTTATACGAATTGAGGTTTTGAACTTCTCTGGCTTTAGAAATTTTTCGGGAGATTGCATTTTTCGCATGGTGGAGGGCTGTTGTTCGCATGTTATTGTGTCTCTCAATTGGGCTGATATGATGCTATCTTGGTAATTGGATTTGTCACCTCTGTTCCCTACTGGTTGGGACCTTCGGCCGTCAGGAGCAGGCCTGTCTTGCCTGTCGTTGCTCGCTGGTCCATCCCAGCGCTCGGGCGCTTGGTGACTATACTCTTGAGAATCCCGACTCTGTGCATTTTTGGCTTCCTCTAGTCAGAGCTTCTTGAAAAGCACCCACCATATGTTTTCTCATCTCTAGCATTAATTGTTCTTTCATCTCTATTACTTGCGACCACACTATCTCTCTTGTCTTATCCACATCTACGACTTGGTTCCATTTTTCTTGGACATCTGTTTGTGCTCCTCTTCTTGTTGTCTTCTTGTTTCCACGCTCACCGCACTTTTTAGGGTTTTGAACAAAAAAGTGTCTTGGTCACACTCAAGAAATTGAGCACGTGAAGGAAATGAATGAGAAAAGTGAATAGTAAAAATATGTTTCTAGAATCTTTATGATGAAATGGTCTCTTATTTATAGGTATAAGAGACACCAATTACCTTTTGGCCCTTTCCTATGTGAATAAATTTAGGGGCATGATGGTCATTTACATGCTACATTTAATTAGGCTAATAAAGAATTATTGATTAACGACGACATGCTTCTTATTCGTCCCGTGTTTGTCCGCTTGGTGATAATAGGCCAAACCATGTGAAGATAGTGTGAGGGTTCCTTGGTTGGATATTCCCATGGCTTCTTCTCGAATTCTCGCATCGTTCACTGAATGATAAGACATCTTACGTTGGCCCACCCTGTGGGTATCCTCATTGGACCTCCTCATTGATTGGTCCACTGACTACGCGAACGACTCGACTAAGTTCTTTGACGATCTCTTGAATTTGGCATTAATTTTTTTTATTATTCAATTTATTTTGTTGATCTCATGAACTCGACAGAGTTCCTTAATCCTGTAGGTGCTTATCAGTTTGTCGATTACTGACTCAAAAGTTGCCACATGGTCGGCGGGTCAGTGAGGCCCGTATATGAATTGAGGCTAAAGATTTTGAACTTCTCAAGTTTCATAAATTTGCCGGGAGAAGACATTTTCCGCATGGTGGAGAGCTATTGTTCGCATGGTCCGGTGTCTCTCAATTAGGGCTGATCCGATGCTATCTTGGTAATGAGATCTACTGATTGGGACCTTCAACTGTCGGGAATTGGCTCGTCTTGTCTTTTGTTGGCTGTTGGACCATCCCGATGCTCAGGCTCCATCCCGATGCTCAGGCTCTTGATGACTATACTCCTGAGGATTTTTGCTCTGTCTATTTTGGTTTTCTTTGGTCAGGGCTTCCTGAAAAGCACCCACCATATGTTCTCTCATCTCCAACATCAATTGTTCTTTCATCTCTATTACTGGCTGCCGCACAATCTCTCGTGTTATCCGCATCCACAACTTGGTTCCATTTTTCTTGGACATTTACTTTGCCACCGCGCTGTGTTCCTCTTCTAGTTATCAGCATGATTCCACGCTCACCACACATTTTAAGGTGTTAAACCAAAAAATGTCCTAGAATCACGCTGGAGGAATAGAGCACGTGATGCAAATGAATGAGAAGAGAGTGAACAATAAAAATAGGCGTCTAGAGTCTTTTCTTATGAAATGGTCCCCTATTTATGTGTATAAGAGACACTTTGAGTTTCCTATATAAGAAAATGTAGGGATTTCGCTGTCATTTACATGGTACATTTAATTAGGTTAATAAACAATTATTGATTAACAACGACATGCTTCTTATTCGTCGACCCGTGTTTGTTCGCTTGGTGATGATAGGACAAACCACGCGAAGATGGTGTGAGGGTTCCTTGGTTGGATATTCCCATGGCTTCTTCTCGAATTCTTGCCTCGTTCGCCGAATGATAATGTATCTTTCGTTCGGCCCATGTTGTGGGTATCCTCGTTGGACCTCCTCATTGGTCGGTCCACTGACCACGCGAATGACTCGACAAAGTTCCGTGACAATCTCCTAACTTTGACATTAATCATTTTAATTATTCAATTTATTTTGTTGATTGGTTCTACCACATCTTGACCGGGGAGCCACCTCGCCTGCTGCATTCCTCAGCTTTGCATCGAGATCCGTGCAGTCTATATAATCTGGTAATGAATTCAAATTTAAATAACTAAAACTATGGCATCACTAACCTTGTATAAATAATTGCTCGAATGTAGAGATTGTCATTTTGAAGTTATCTTGCATATTAATCACATGAGCTTTGGAGATTGTAGTTGCAACAACTTCACTGGAAAAAATAATAGCTAATTTTCTAAACGTTTGCATGTGTGAGTAGAGAGTTATAGCTTATATTTTTGTTTGACGGATATTTAATGCCAATGTTGTTAGTGAAGAGTTATAGCAACGGGGGCTGATGAAGCCTGATGGGATCTCACTTGGCAAAGGATGTTGACGAATTGACTGTATGTGGAAGTAGGGGTGTAAACGAGCCGAACACGAGCGAGCCCAGACTTAGCTCGTTTATATTTCGAGCTAAAAAAATGTGTTCGTGCTTGGCTCATTTGCTTAGCGAGCCGAACACGAGCTGTTCACGAACAAAGAGTCGTTTTGACAACTCTAATCACGTAGCCATAAAATGTTAAGAATCGAGGCAAGATTTAAATTGCTTATATTAAAACATCTTTTGAATCTAATTTAATAATTTTAATTCTATTTTCTTAATTGATACTTTAATTGATTATAAATCTTTATAGTTTTGTAGTCAATTAATTTTTTTAAAAGTACGACTCATCAAATATATATATATAATTGATTAGTACTATTTCGAGCCAAACACGAACGGACAAATCTTAGTTCGTGTTCGGCTCGTTAACTTAGTGAAAAGAATGAGCCAAACACAAGCTTCTTAACGAGTTGAACAAGAGCTGTTCGTGAACAACGAGCCGTTTTGACAGCCCAATGTAGAAAAAGAGTTCATGCACACGAAGAGAAGTTTATTAAAAGGTTTAAAAAATGACGCTTTTTTATATTATTTAAACAATTAAGGTGGTAATGGGTGGCATATTAGCTATGAATTTAACCCAAATTCAGTCAAACATAAAAAAAAAAAAAAATTNAATTAAGGTGGTGATGGGTGGCATATTAGCTATGAATTTAACCCAAATTCAGTCAAACATAAAAAAAAAAAAAATTAAAATTAAATGAAACGCTCCGTTAAATTCATTTCTCGCNAATTAAGGTGGTGATGGGTGGCATATTAGCTATGAATTTAACCCAAATTCAGTCAAACATAAAAAAAAAAAATTAAAATTAAATGAAACGCTCCGTTAAATTCATTTCTCGTGTTCAATCTTTCACTTCTTTCATCATTTTTACGACATAAATTTAGACTAAATCCGATTGCAAGCCGAATTTATTCCGACATCGATTTGTTAAATCCAAATTTATGGAAAATCCTACTAAATATAATTATTTACAGACAAATACAGACAAAACTTATTGAACGCCGGGAGGAAGGTTTCAGGAACGGTTGCTTCCATCATTTGTTTTTACATTTTAGATTCATGATGATAAATGTGTACAATGCATCAAGGGAACGTCATGGTGAAGAAGATTCTATAGCACCCAATTTTTATATATTTATCTAACATCTGTTTTATTTTATTTACATTTATAACACCCAAATCTTATCTTTTTGACTTTAACATAGTGAAATACTCATTTTCNCAATGCATCAAGGGAACGTCATGGTGAAGAAGATTCTATAGCACCCAATTTTTATATATTTATCTAACATCTATTTTATTTTATTTACATTTATAACACCCAAATCTTATCTTTTTGACTTTAAAATAGTGAAATACACATTTTAAGGCATTTGAAAGCTGTTATATATGTAAAAATTGAAATTTAGGTGTTAGATGTGTAAATACATAGGAAACTGATGTAAATTTGGAAGCTGGTATAAATATGTTTTTAAAACATCTGAACTTTAAATTTAGGTGTTATGCATGTAAATCATTCTTTCTTTAAGTTGACCAAATTATAAGAAAACTAAACAGATGGAGTCGTCTGTTGTTTCATAGCAAGAGTGCTTATTCTATCCGGACGGCGAACGTAAATTGTGTTCGGTGTCCAATGAGATTATTTTTTTTAAAGTAAAATTAAGTTGGGGCCGACTGACATATACTTTTGGTAGAAGAGTATTTTGATTGGTTCACCATACACATTTCTGCATACGGTGAATATATGTAATAATTTTTCGACAAATTGGTTTGTTTGTGTTAAGACTATAAATTCATAATGTTGTTTTTGACGTTTGAGATTTAGGGTATAATATAATTACTTTTCTTTTTTTTTTTTAACTCGTGACATAAGACTTTAAAGTTTGGTTAAAAACATACAAAACTGCTTATGACAATCAAATTGTGAGTACGAGACTTAGTCAGAATCACTTCATTAATTCACATTTATTTGTGGCATAGTAGTTGAGAGTGTAATCTCCCACGGTGAGGCCACAGGATTTATTCAACATAACCCATTTAGTGATGATGTTCTACCACAAGATTGATTAAATTGGTGTATGGTGGAAGGCATTGATGTGATGAGGATAAAGGCAATAATTAATAATTATATTATTGTATGATGGAAAGGCCCAAATTGGTTCATCAACATTTATGCCTTTGAGCAACTTTATGTTCATTTATTTGAATTTTATTGAGCCTTTTGGTCATTCATTCAATCATATGTTAGTTTTATATTTAGCTTTATGATGATTGAGAAGTATATGTGAGCTCTATGCTTAACTTGAAGTGAATTTAAAAAGCTATACATACATAACACTCTATTCCATTGTATTTATATTTCTAACACATAAATTTTGCTTTTTTACTTATATATATCACTTTTCTTATGCATGAAAATGTGTATTTCACTTTTTAAAACTTTAAAAGGTGGTATTTTGATGTGATATGATAGTTTAGCTAGGTTAGAAAACCCAAGTATCTTATCAATGATTATGAGAAAGCAACACAAACTTATGTTGCTAATAAGAAATGAGTAATGTAAGGTCACTAGCATAA
>JXCR01124026.1:117537-154645 GCA_002079205.1 Phalaenopsis hybrid cultivar | reverse complement strand
TTTACTTTGCTTTAGAACTCTATTAACTTTAATTATGTGTATAGTTTTGTGTCAGCATTCTAGTGTTGTGGCTTGATTTCGACGTTGAATTATGATTTAGTTTTTTTTATGTATATGAAAGTGTGATTAGAAAAAGGCATTTGTAAAATGTGTATTTTCATATATAAAAGTTAGTTTGGTATAGTTTGTGAAAATGTTTGTTTGTGAATTATTTTAAGATGAAAATTAATGTTCAAAAAGACTAAATAGACTTTGGAGTGAATTGAAAGAAAGTTGAAAACTGCGAAAAAAAATGAATTTTTGGCCACTAGCGTCGTTGGTGCCGGCATGGGCGCCAACAGTGACCTCGACCAGAAAACCACCCAAACACCTTAAAATTCACGATTTGTATAGTAAAAACACCATTTTTACCCTTTTGGTCACCTTCAACCTCCGGTTTTTTGCACCTAAGGCTTACTATTGCCTGGATTTGAGGCAATTTTAAGGCAAAGGAAGTTCATATTTCATCTTCTCTAGGTAAGAGCTACAATTTGAACTCAAAATTTTAAATTTTCACCAAGGATTTATCTTGCATTGTCGAGATCCAAAATTTTGAAATTTTTTAGAAGATTTTGAGAAAATCCTTTCNATTTGGCCTTATCCAAAGCTTGAGTAGGCATTACCACCGAGCTCGCCGTCGGTGACCTCGAGGGCGCCGTCGATGGAATTCTGAAGAATTTTGTCCTGTAGCCTCGGGAAAAACTCGCTGTCGGCGGGGTTGAGGGCGCCTTCGGTTGCCAAGTTCAAATCTCCACATTTNATTTGGCCTTATCCAAAGCTTGAGTAGGCATTACCACCGAGCTCGCCGTCGGTGACCTCGAGGGCGCCGTCGGTGGAATTCTGAAGAATTTTGTCCTGTAGCCTCGGGAAAAACTCGCTGTCGGCAGGGTCGAGGGCGCCTTCGGTTGCCAAGTTCAAATCTCCACATTTTGGTCCTTATTTCGCTCCAAATTCGCTCTTTTTTGCATCTTTTTGCTCCAATGACCCTAATTCATCATTCCTTCAACAAAACTTCAAAAATACCTTTCTTTAAAGTGCAATATCATTAAAACAGTATAAAATAGGTATGAAAATCTCAACATATTTTCCTTGGGTCAGTTACTCAACCGAAAAGGAAAAAACTTTAAAAAAATATCATGTGAAGTCTCAGTTGGTATACAACCTAACTGAGATAGTCACTTAAACATTCCTCTCTGTCCTAATCTTGTCTACTCTTTTCATCCTAGTCTACAACTAGGAAATTATAACTTCTTCCTGGACGACAACTAACTCCATCTTAAGAGACATGAACTCCACTTTAAGATTAGATTTGTGAGTTTGAACTGAGGCTAACTCTTCAAACCACCTATGAAGATGAAGCTCAGTCGAACTAGATGTTCCAACATTGATGGTCGATCTTGCTAGGCTCACTGATTCATCTCCAAGAGGCCCTCCAAAGCAGCTGCAATCCTCAGCAGATCCAAAATCCATCACGACTCCAACTTCAGAGGTCCCATGCAAAACAAAAGGTTGAGTCTTGGTACCTTCACCAACAGGTGCATTCATCATTTGATTCAAATCATAAGTGATAAAAGAAAAAGTTTCTCCCTTGATCTTCTTCTCCACCAGCAGGGGTTGAGAAGAAAGCTGAGAGGCACAAGTCATTGTAGGGTCGGGTGCATCCTCTTGCTCATCTGTTGCCTGCACTTTTGGGGGTAACATATAAAAGGCAAGTTTTTGACCCCGTACCTCCCTCACCTCTAGAAAGATTAGGAGAAGAGTGGCTTGGTTTTCCACCTCGTCGTCCGGATGAATTCTTCCTATCATGTGACGCTTCTTCTCGACCATTGTTTGAATGCAAAGATCCAACCTCAACTACCTATTTGGATGTCCACAGTTCAGGTACGACACATTTCCCAGGCCATTCAACTTCAGAGATGGACCTCACCTTTTTCTTCATTGCTTGAATCACCAATGCGTAAGCCTGCTCACCAATGGATTTTGAATGTTGTCTGCCCTCCATACTTAACACTATTGAAGGAATGTAAGTGAATATAAGAGAATGCTTTGAAGATAAGTCTCAATATCACTTTTATATTTGTTTTGGCATGAAAATCAAAAAGTACTCAAATGTTGCACATTTAATAGTCATGAGTACCATACTTTTTCTTAAAAAATTATATTCCATTGTCCTTATCACATCTATTGCTACCAAGGAGCAATAAATTTTGTGAACATTAATATATACATAAAAAATGTGTTTTTGTGAATCATAAAGATATCTCACTGCTGACTGTAGAGATGATGTGACCCCGTTAGACCAGCCAAAAAGGACTAAAGACAAACCTCTGGCCGGCCAGCTCCTGCATATCAGGAGGACGGTGCTTTCGGACGGTTAAAGAGTACATCATGCACTAATGAACTTATCTAACCTTATACATACAGATTAATCCGACGCCCTCCAACTCGGATGAATAAAGCAAACCATTCAGCTCCAAAGCAAATGACACTGGTCCTCAAAATATGGCATCTTGGTCGTTTTCATTGCCTCCTTGAGCCATATTCATTTATAGAATAAAAGACCCCCGACGTACCAACGTGCTAAAGGTAAGGTATGTAACTGTACATACCACCATTCCTATAAATATAAATCTATTTTAAGAGTAAGGGTTACACAGATTTACTGTTCATTACTGTGATGTAGCTCTCCTAACACTTTCTTTCCCTCCAGTACTCTATTCCTTCTGCGTGTCTCCCGTACAGTTTTGAATTCAACAGTAGCATATATGACTTAAGCTTATCTACCAAACTAATTAGCCAAATTGATTTGTCAAATTAATTGGTCAAAATTATCGGAGGAGTTATCTCATCAAGTTGATACATTGAATCTAGGCATGTCAAACCAAACTAATAAATTGGAAGTGTTCCGGTCGCCTGACCCTGGCCATGTAGCCTTGAAATATTCTAAAGAGAATTGGATTAGATTCACATTTTAGGTGCAATANGCCAAATTGATTTGTCAAATTAATTGGTCAAAATTATCGGAGGAGTTATCTCATCAAGTTGATACATTGAATTTGGGCATGTCAAACCAAACTAATAAATTGGAAGTGTTCCGGTCGCGACCCTGGCCATGTAGCCTTCAAATATTCTAAAGAGAATTGGATTAGATTCACATTTTAAGTGCAATCATTTAACTTGAACTCATTGCAAGGGTATCATTATTCAACAAGGATTCTGAAATATATGTTATTTAAACTTATATATAACATATAATATAATAATTTTAAAGCAATTTTGATAACAAATATAGAAGAATCATGGCACAAACATTTTTTTCCTAATTTCCTTGACGAGCCCCGTGCAAAGTAAGAGTAGGTGCCAAAAATTAANTAACATATAATATAATAATTTTAAAGCAATTTTGATAACAAATATAGAAGAATCATGGCACAAACATTTTTTCCTAATTTCCTTGACGAGCCCCGTGCAAAGTAAGAGTAGGTGCCAAAAATTACCTGCCGTGATGAAACATAAAAATATGATTCAAAACACGTCATGCCTAGGAATGACATTGTTAGGTTTGACATTTATGTTACCTTGAGATCACGAGGCTTACCAACGCCTCTGCCATGATTTGTATAGTTGTGGGCAATAAATGCCTACATTTATAAAGTTGTTGAGACATTAGGCTTGAACACTAAATTTTTTGGTACACCATCGGTGGAACTTTTTATGCTGTTCTTTTTGTTTAATTATTTTCCGGTTGAGAGTCATCGGTGGTTTGGCAATTTCTATTTCACCACAAGTCTAGTATTCAATGCTCATTAAAAACAATGTCCTTTTGTTGCTTAAGACTACACATTTTTACAATTTTACAAAGTATTTTGCAGTTGTTATAATTAATTATGTATATTATGTATATTTAACTAAGATATTATATCACTCAATTTATATAGTTTGAGCTTGTCCTGCCATTCGTACATATCAACATAACATCTAATTATTATGGCATATTGGTAATAAAATTAAGATTTAAAGTGATGTGCTACTAAATTTGGTTAATATTATGTAAGAAAAAAAATGCTTGCAGATCAGGCTTAGGCCGCAGTTATGTATCAAAAGGGTAAAATCTCAACAAAGAAATACTGAAAATAAGAGAATACAGGGAAGTATACATACTACATAATTCTTAAGCTTTTATATATCTCACAGCTAAAGTTCAATATTTGAATTTATAACGCTTTGATACCAAAAATTTATGCATGAAAAAAGATATTCGCTTTTAAAAATATATTATTCGTGATATTTTTGGTATGATGTTAAGAAAAATAAGTATAATGAATGTAAATAAAAATATTTAGTTATTTGATATTTAAATATATAAGAATTGTGTGATATGTATGTAAAAATCCTAACATTAGAAATTACTAGAGATGGAGAGTGAGTAAAAATTCCATCATCTTTTATTTTGTGCTCTCATTATTACATAATTCTCACCTATGGGGGTTATTTATAGAATTTCCCTAAGAGAGCTTATTATATAAAGACATCATTTGACCCACTAAAAATCTAATTACAATTTATCATACTTTACTATCTAATTTATATTATATCACTAATTTATATTTAGTTTTAATAGCTTGTTTAAAAAACTTTGTTGATATTTAATTAAAAAAATTTTATATTGTGCATAACTTGTGAAAAAAAAAACTTAAATAATAATTGTTGAATCATGATTTGTCCATGATTTGCACCCCAAGGAATAGAGTATAAGTTAGGCTAACGTGAGAGAATAAAAGGGAGGATTGAACAACAACGAATAGTAAAACGTTGTGTTTGCTTTCGGTGGGTCCTTAAAGATTTCATTTTTTTGGTTTTAGTAGTTGTTATAATTTGAAAAAGATTTTCTGAATAAATCATAATAAGCCTAAAAGTCCTATGAAACATCCAAAATCTCCTATCTTATCTTATCATCCTCAGACCAGCGGTCTAGCAGAGATATCAAATCGTGAAATAAAACGAATTTTAGAAAAAACTATAAATCCCTATAAATTGGATTGATCTGATAGATTAAATACTACATTATGGGCATACAAAACTGCTTATAAGTCTCTTATTGGAATGTTCCCATATAAACTTATTTTTGAAAAAAACATGCCACTTACCAGAAGAATTGGAGCGTAAAACATTTTGGGCTATTAAGGAATTTAATTTTAATCTAAAAGATGTTAGTGAGAAAAGATTAATGCAGCTCAATGAACTTAAGGAGATTAGAAATGAAGCATATGATAATGCAAAAATCTATAAAGAGAAAATAAAAATATGGCATGATCAGAAGATTATTAAAAAGAAGTTTGAACCTGAACAAGAAGTTTTCTTATATAATACAAGATTGAGATTATTTCCAGGAAAATTGAAATCCAGATGGTTAGGACCATCTAAAGTGATTAAAATCTATCATTATGGAACTTTTANAGAAGATTATTAAAAAGAAGTTTGAACCTGAACAAGAAGTTTTCTTATATAATACAAGATTGAGATTATTTCTAGGAAAATTGAAATCCTGATGGTTATGACCATTTAAAGTGATTAAAGTCTATCATTATGGAACTTTTGTTATTAAAGATCCTAAAACTGAAAAGATATTCAAAGTTAATGGGTATCGAATCAAACATTATTATGAAGGACACATGCCACAATTTAAAGAAATTTTGATGTTAAACCATCTTGATTAAACAATGGTATGTCAGACTGACGACGTTAAACCAAACGTTTTATGGGAGGCCATATATATATATATATATATATAATTATTTTGTTTAATAATTGTTTTTAGGAAATAAAAATATTTTTGAATCCTACACAATTTTATATATCATAAATTAAGACAAATATTGGTATAGGAGGAAAAATTTGGAATTGAATTGAACAAAAAAATAAGAGACACAATTTTGGTCTCTGGCATCGACGATGCCATAATGGGCGCCGACGGTGCCCGTCTACACGGACCATGGCGCCGACAGCGCCATCGGGAGTGCTGACGGCATCCTGAGCATTTTTCGTGCATTCAGGATGAATGTGGCAAACTTTGGCTGGACTGTACTCCTAAATAACCGCCAAGAGTTGNTTAAGACAAATATTGGTATAGGAGGAAAAATTTGGAATTGAATTGAACAAAAAAATAAGAGACACAATTTTGTTCTCTGGCATCGACGACGCCATAACGGGCGCCGACGGTGCCCGTCTGCACGGACCATGGCGCCGACAGCGCCATCGGGAGTTCTGACGGCATCCTGAGCATTTTTCGTGCATTCAGGATGAATGTGGCAGACTTTGGCTGGACTGTACTCCTAAATAACTGCCAAGAGTTATTTTTAAAGGCCTAAAAACTGCCTTGGACGACTAGAAACTTCCAAATTTTGAATTTCATGGCTTCCAATTCCAGAAATAGTTCCAGCTATGGAGTTTTCAATCGAAGAAAGTTTATCAGTTTTGACGCTCAGAGATTATACGACAAAGTCATTACGAAGAAGAGACTTATCAAGGAGAGAGGTTTTGTCAATCATGGATTGAGTAATCCAAGTTCACAGATTGAGAAAATCATTGTACATAGACATTGGGAAGTTCTATGCTACACTACCACTGTAGTTTTTGTACCAGTAGTAAATGAATTCTATGCTAACTTACATGGAATTGCCCAAGGAGTCATCTTTGTTCGAGGTAAGGTTGTATCATTTACTCCAGCTTGAATTAATGATTTTTATATGCTAGAAAAAGTTCTAATATGTCATTATACAAATTTTATCCCAACGAGAAATATGATGCAAGATGTATATAACTTTCAAACGGATGAAAATGATAATTGGGAAATCATAGACGAGGGATGCATTAGTTTCTCTGCTTCACTGCTTAATCCAATATTAAAACAATGACATTTCTTTATATATGTAAAATTACTCCCAACTATGAAAATTAGTAGATTTACAAGAGAGTGTTATTTTAAACTATTGCATTCAAATGGAAAAGCCCATTGATGTGGGATTGATTATTTTCAAATATATCATGGGTATTATTATGAATGAGCCAATATGTGGACTGGGGCATCCTTCCACAATTTTCTTACTTTGCAGTCAATCTCAAGTGCCATATGAAAATTAGGATAAAGTATTATTACCTTGGGAGCCCATGATTCATATTGATGAAAATTATATTAAGAATGGGAATGAAGCATTAAATGTTATTTGGGATCATTCATCACACGCTTCAACACCATTAATGCCACAAACAATTGGAAGTTCAATAGCTTTGTAGAAGAAAATGAAGAAAATAGAAAGAGAACTTTAGAGTATTATGAATGCAATAAGAAATCTTAAATATCTTTTTTATCACTTAGATTGGAGGATGAAGGAGAACTTTGATCATACTGGAACAATTGAAGCAGGATTGGTGCATATGTTCAAGAAAAATGGATGGATCGACGAAAATTTGATTGATAAATTCCCGTACCAACCCTTCTACAATTTATACATCCATTACTAGTCTATGAGAGATATTAGAGGAGGAGAAAATACTGAAGATGAAGCCGAATAATTGAAGAAGTTGGTTTCTCTACTATTTTAAAGTAATTATGTTTTTAATGTGATTGTGTGGATTTACTTTACTTGACTTTACTTTGCTTTAGAACTCTATTAACTTTAATTATGTGTATAGTTTTGTGTCAGCATTCTAGTGTTGTGGCTTGATTTCGACGTTGAATTATGATTTAGTTTTCTTTATGTATATGAAAGTGTGATTAGAAAAAGGTATTTGTAAAATGTGTATTTTCATATATAAAAGTTAGTTTGGTATAGTTTGTGAAAATGTTTGTTTGTGAATTATTTTAAGATGAAAATTAACGTTCAAAAAGACTAAATAGACTTTGGAGTGAATTGAAAGAAAGTTGAAAATTGCGAAAAAAAAGTGAATTTTTGGCCACTGGCGCCGATGGTGCCGGCATGGGCGCCAATAGTGACCTCGACCCGAAAACCACCCAAACACCTTAAAATTCACGATTTGTATAGTAAAAACACCAATTTTACCCTTTTGGTCACCTTCAACCTCCGGTTTTTGCACCTAAGGCTTACTATTGCCTGGATTTGAGGCGATTTTAAGGCAAAGGAAGTTCATATTTCATCTTCTCTAGGTAAGAGCTACACTTTGAACTCAAAATTTTAAATTTTCACCAAGGATTTATCTTGGATTGTCGAGATCCGAAATTTTGAAATTTTTTAGAAGATTTTGAGAAAATCCTTTGGTGAAGAACTCTTAATTAGTAGATTTAAGTTTAAAAAGTTCCACATTGTGATTTTCAAAATTTTTGGGAATTTATTTGGATTTTATCAAATTTTCTTAGATTACCATGGCACCGAGAATGAGCAAGGGAAAGAGAAAGCTGAATTTTGATGATAAAAAACNATTTATTTGGATTTTATCAAATTTTCTTAGATTACCATGGCACCGAGAATGAGCAAGGGAAAAAGAAAGGTGAATTTTGATGATAAAAGATTTGTCAGCAACAACAGGGCTAACATTTGTTTCAATAGTCTACTTGCAACTAAGAAAGTAATTATGGATCGAGGATTTAAAAATCCGGGTGGAGAATTCAAAAGATTAATCAATGCTCGGTAGTGGGAGAGTTTTTGTTACTTTACTGTCGAGGCTATTATTAGTGTAGTGATAAAGTTCTATACCAACTTTAAGGAAACTTCTGAAGATTGCTTGCTTGTTCGTGGGAAAATGGTGGAATTTAATCTAAGGAAAATTAATGAATTTTTTCAGTTAGAGGATGTGTGTGGCTGCCAGTACAAGTCATTTTCTGCTGCAAATGAGACCCTAGATGAAATTATTTCTTTTCTTACTAATGGAAGAGGAGCTTGGAAGGTGAAAAATGATGTTAAGGTAAACTTTCCTCTTTCTATGTTAAATGAAGTATCTAAGGCTTGAAACTACTTTATTTCTTGTAGAGCGATACCATCAAATCATCGTAGTGAGGTTACAAAGGATAGAGTCTTCTTGAACTTCTGTATCCAGTAGACGAGAAAGATGGATCTAGGCTCTATTGTTTATAGAAACACTTNTTCTGCTACAAATGAGGCCTTAGATGAAGTTATTTCTTTTCTTACTAATGGAAGAGGAGCTTGGAAGGTGAAAAATGATGTTAAGGTAAATTTTCCTCTTTCTATGTTAAATGTAGTATCTAAGGCCTGAAACTACTTTATTTCTGGTAGAGCGATACCATCAAATCATCATATTGAGGTTACAAAGGATAGAGTCATCTTGAACTTCTGTATCCAGTAGATGAGAAAGATGGATCTAGGCTCTATTGTTTATAGAAACACTTGTTCTATTGCTTTGGGAGAGACTACTGGTGGTTTCACACACCCTGCCCTGATCTTCACACTATGTGAACAGGTAGGAGTTGATTTTATAATGGATGAGGAGAGGATTGAACCTCTAAAACCTATTAGGCCTGCCAATATTAAGACTTATGAATCTCATGTTGGATGGAGATCTGGAAGTAGGAGTAGGGATATTCCTTCTAATTCAAGTACCACTACTTCTAGTACCCCTACTCTCCAAGTACTTATGGGGTAGATGATGATCCAACTGGGAGATATCTTGAGAATGGAAAGTAGAATGAAAAATATGGAGGCTAGAAATGCATATAATGATGATTTGACAAGACAAAAAATTAAACATGATGCTTCTTATGATGATGTGATGGTCAAATACATGAGAGGTGACCACTCAGTTCAGTTTCCTACTCACTCTATTTTTACCCCGTATCAGCAGCAAAATTTGGATGTGGAATAAGAAGAAGATGATGATTTGTGATGTTTTAGCTAGATTTTTGTTTAGTTCATGTTTTGTTGTACTTTATTGTTGTGACTATTTATTTTTAAAGTGTGACACTTTATTTTAAAAATTATGTTGTATTGTGAACAATAGATTTGTGAAACTGTTTTTACATTAGAAATCATTTTAGTACTGTTGTTAGTTTTTAGTACTTTGTTGAATGTATTTGTGATTAACTCTTTCTTAACAAATTTTTATATGTATTATGTGTTATTTAATGTTTTGAGTCATATTTTCAGTCTTTCATGCTAAATTTTTTAAAAATTTAAGTTTGGGGGGAAGAAAAATTCCTTTTTAAAGAAAAGAAACTTAATTTTATTTGTCCTCAATTAGCCATATTTTCAAAATATTTTAAAATTTAACATGACCTTTGGTATTAGAGGGTAACTTTAGATAATTATATTTGTGTTTCTAAATATATAGTAAACTTAAGTGAAAATTTTCAATAATAAAGGTTAATTTTAGATATTAAGACANTCAATTAGCTATATTTTCAAAATATTTTAAAATTTAACATGACCTTTGGTATTAGATGGTAACTTTAGATAATTATATTTGTGTTTCTAAATATATAGTAAACTTAAGTGAAAGTTTTCAATAATAAAGGTTAATTTTAGAGATTAAGACCTTTGGTATGATAGAATAAGACTATGTTTATATTGTAAGTAAAGGAATTTGTATTTTTGAAGTATTAAAAATCTTAGAGATTCATGTAAGAAAAAAAGAATAAAATTTTATGAAAAATCTTTAAAGCTAATATAAATTTATAAAGTGAAGGAACGTGAAAGCTTTTAACTTTAAGAAGATGATAGTGAAGTTCAAAATCATTAAAGGCTATCCAGATATAGTATCCTCACATAAAAAAAGAAAGAAAGAAAAGAAAAGAAAAGAAAAAGGATTGGAAATGATCGTGAAAAGAAAAGAAAAGAAAAGGNAAGAAAGAAAGAAAAGAAAAGAAAAGAAAAAGGATTGGAAATGATCGTGAAAAGAAAAGAAAAGAAAAGGAAAGAAAAGAAAAAGATGTGATGAGAAGCTTGAGGAGATGCCTAATTAAAAATTGATTCACTTGAATCAACTTAAAGAAGAAGGCTTGACTACATTTTCTAAACTTATATTTCAATATAAGACACTTGAATCAACTTAAAGAAGAAGGCTTGACTACATTTTCTAAACTTATATTTCAGTATTAACATATTTACTAGTAAGGTTTTCAGAAGTTCTTTTTCATATGGATATTCTAAGTGGCTTTAATATGAATAATTTGTAATTTTCCTTCAAAAGAATAGAGAATATAAAATCTTAGACTTGACTGCTAGATATTCTTATATCTTTAGTATTAACTGGAGTTATTTTACATTTTTCTTAAGTTATGCTTTTGTATTTAGTGGACTAAAATATAGAAATCTAGAAGCCAAAATCTTTGTAATGAGTCATATTTTTATGTAGTAAAAGACTTACTTGAGGACAAGTAACATTTCAGTTTGGGGGATTTTGATACACCAAAAACATATGCAATTTTAGACCCATATTTTATAGTANTTACTTGAGGACAAGTAACATTTAAGTTTGGGGGATTTTGATACACCAAAAATATATGCAATTTTAGACCCATATTTTATAGTAATTTTTTGTGATATTACACTTTAAAGGAAGGTATTTTTCATGTTTTATTGCAGGTTGTTGATTTTTAGGACTTAGAGCAAAAAGGAAGCAAAAATGATGGAATTTAGAGTCAAAATGGAGTTTTTGAAGAAATGTTCAACGCCGTCAGCACTCAGTGCCATTTGACAGAGAGCACGGTCTAATTAAATGGTCGATGGCGCCAGTGTCGGTGCAAGCCCTATTTCTAGAGGATTCGACAAATTTGGACGCTTTTTGAAGAGTTTTTGGATGCACCTATTGGAAAACTGACCTTAGGCTCTAAAAATTGATTAGAAAAGACCCCCTTCACGCCCCTTCGCGCCCTTCAACTACTTTCTACTCTCTTCAACGCTATTCCAAATTCCCTATAACCACTTATAGTCCATTTAGTCATTTATTTTCTTTTTAGTTTTGAGTTTTTGTGGTGATTTTAGGTGTAAATTTTTCTCTAAGAGTGTTGGAGAGGGAGAGAAGTGAGAGATTTCTTCTTCCTACATTTCCTAAGAGAGGTTACAAGGGATTTGCTTTAAAAAGAGTTACAGATATGTGTTATTTGTTTACTGTTGTTGTATAAACTTTCTTTTATATATGAAATTTGTGTTTTGTTGTATCTTTCTCATGAAGTCTGAGTAGTTTCCTTTATCTTTCTTTCTACTCTGAGATATGGTGAAATGAAGAGATAGTTTGGATGTGTCAATGTTAAAATATAAAATAAATTGTGATTGTTTTTCAACTCTGTTCTTAATTTACTTTTCGATCTAGCCAATTGAATTATTAAAATATTTTGTGAAACATATGATCCGGGAAATAGAGTATTGAGTTCTACAATAGAGTGAGAATCACATTTAATTCCATGAAGGAGTGTTTTGTTCATGGAATTAAGTGCAAATAAATAGAGAAATAACTTTATTAGGCGTAGAATTGGAGATTTTAGGGTGACAGCCAAAAATCCCTGATTTGATCTTAGTGTTTAAGAACTAAAGCGAGAGTTAGCCTCCAGGAGAAGGGAAGTGGGAGCTCTAGAGTGAGAGCCAGTATCCTCCTAGCCTATCCACGGATTTAGGGACTAAACGTGAGATTAACCAATGATTTTATATAACACTGAATCAGAGTAGAGAATTAAAATTGCTCCTATTTAGAACAATACATATTTAAATCATTTGTTTTATCTATTTCACCAAAAACTCATTGTAGTGGGAAAGATGTTTTTTCATATTAGAAAACTTCATCACATAAACATAGTTTAGTAAGTACTATTTAAACTTTGCATTTAAATTTTGCTAGTAGTTAATAATTTAGTTCTAATAGTATCTCAAACATTCGAAATTAGCGACAGTAATTTCGTTTTATTTCTGTGAATTTTTTATTTAATTTATCATTTTAAATTTAAACCTTCCTCGTGGGATCGATATTTCGGACTTAAATAGAAAGCCTTGTATCACCTGATAACGATACATATACTTACGTAGAATCCCAACATTAAGTGCTTAACATTATTATTCATAAAATACCACATCAAGTTTTTAACATCGTTGTAAAGTGGAGTCAACTTTATAAATTTTACACAACTATATTTTCGGGGATCACCTAGCTAGGGTTGAGATTAAATTGAACTAGGTCTGAGATAGGTCAGGTCTAAGTTATGNATATTACACTTTAAAGGAAGGTATTTTTCATGTTTTATTGCAGGTTGTTGATTTTTAGGACTTAGAGCAAAAGGGAAGCAAAAATGATGGAATTTAGAGTCAAAATGGAGTTTTTGAAGAAATGTTCAACACCGTCAGCACTCAGTGCCGTTTGACAGAGAGCACGGTCTAATTAAATGGTCGATGGCGCCAGTGTCGGTGTAGGCCATATTTCTAGAGGAATCGACAAATTTGGACGCTTTTTGAAGAGTTTTTGGATGCACCTGTTGGAAAACTGACCTTAGGCTCTATTTAGAGCCGAAATTGATTAGAAAAGACCCCCTTCGCGCCCCTTCGTGCCCTTCAACTACTTTCTACTCTCTTCAACGCTATTCCACATTCCCTATAACCACTTATAGTCCATTTAGTCATTTATTTTCTTTTTAGTTTTGATTTTAAGTGTGAATTCTTCTCTAAGAGTGTTGGAGAGGGAGAGAAGTGAGAGATTTCTTCTTCCGACATTTCCTAAGAAAGGTTACAAGGGATTTGCTTTAAAAAGAGTTGCAAATATGTGTTATTTGTTTATTGTTGTTGTATAAACAAGGGATTTGCATTGAGAAAGAGTTTCAGATAAGTTTTGTTTGTTTATTAGTGTTGTATGAACTTTACTTTTATATATAAAATTTGTGTTTTGTTGTATCTTTCTCATGAAGTCTGAGTAGTTTCCTTTATCTTTCTCTATACTTTGAGATATACTTTCTTTTATATATGAAATTTGTGTTTTGTTGTATCTTTCTCATGAAGTTTGAGTAGATTCATTTATCTTTCTCCCTACTCTGAGATATGATAAAATGAAGAGATAATTTGGATGTGCCAATGTTAAAATATAAAATAAATTGTGATGGTTTTTCAACTCTGTTCTTAATTTACTTTTTGATCTAGCCAATTGAATTATTAAAATATTTTATGAAACATATGATCCGTGAAATAGAGTATTGAGTTCTACAACAGAGTGAGAATCACATTTAACTCCATGAAGAAGTGTTTTGTTCATGGAATTAAGTGCAAATAAATAGGGAAATATACTTTATTGGGCGTAGAATTGGAGATTTTAGGGTGACAGCCTAAAATCCCTGATTCGATCTTAGTGTTTAAGAACTAAAGCGAGAGTTAGCCTCCAAGAGAAGGGAAGTGGGAGCTCTAGAGTGAAAGCCAGTATCCTCCTAGCCTATCCACGGATTTAGGGACTAAACGTGAGATTAACCAATGATTTTATATAACACTGAATCAGAGTAGAGAATTAAAATTGCTCCTATTTAGCACAATACATATTTAAACTATTTGTTTCATCTCATTTCACCAAAAACTCATTGTAGTGGGAAAGATGTTTTTTTCATATTAGAAAACTTCATCACATAAACATAGTTTAGTAAGTACTATTTAAACTTTGCATTTAAATTTTGCTAGTAGTTAATAATTTAGTTCTGATAGTATCTCAAACATTCAAAATTAGCGACAGTAATTTTGTTTTATTTATGTGAATTTTTTATTTAATTTATCATTTTAAATTTAAACCTTCCTCGTGAGATCGATATTTCAGACTTAAATAGAAAGCCTTGTATCACTTCATAACGATACATATACTTACGTAGAATCCCAATATTAAGTGCTTAACATTATTATTCATAAAATACCACATCAAGTTTTTAACATCGTTGTAAAGTGGAGTCAACTTTATAAATTTTACACAACTATATTTTCGGGGATCACTTAGCTAGGTTGAGATTAAATTGAACTAGGTCTGAGATAGGTCAGGTCTAAGTTATATTGAGTTTAGTGTCTTGGTCAAGCCAGGTCTGGACTAAGTTGGGCCTATGATTTGGATTGAGATTAGGTTTAGTTCAATTTATGACTGCAGTTTGAATTGAGGTAGGTTTGAATTGGGTTGGACCTATGTCAATCCTAAGTTAGGTTCGATTATGTCTTACTTGGGCTAGGCCGAGGATGGGTTCTTGGCTTGAGTTAAGTTGAGCTAGATCCAAGTGAGGTTAGACCTAGATCTAACCTAGGTTTATCTTGATCCATCTTAGGCCTAAGTTACGTTGAGTTTAGTTGTAAGTTATTTACTGGGTATAGGCTAGCTAAATGAAATTACACATTGCCCATAGTTGTTTTGTTTTGTGATATTGTCGAAGGTTGGTTTTTTTTATATATGTCATTTTGTGGGATTCTTCTCCTTTAACTAATTTTAGATTTTACACCAGATCATGGGTGTTTGCTTCAACCATTTTGGACATGCACGAGAAGTTCTTAACAGTAGAATATCAGTTGTAGGAAAAAAGTGTGCCTTGTATTCTTCTCCATCATCAAAGCATCCAATGATACAATGATAACAATATCATGAATAGAAAACNGCTAGCTAAATGAAATTACACATTGCCCATAGTTGTTTTGTTTTGTGATATTGTCGAAGGTTGGTTTTTTTTTATATATGTCATTTTGTGGGATTCTTCTCCTTTAACTAATTTTAGATTTTACACCAGATCATGGGTGTTTGCTTCAGCCATTTTGGACATGCACGAGAAGTTCTTAATAGTAGAATATTAGTTGTAGGAAAAAAGAGTGCCTTGTATTTTTCTCCATCATCAAAGCATCCAATGATACAATGATAACAATATCATGAACAGAAAATGATAAATCAAACAATGTCCAAGTCATATAATGCTTACAACCTATGCTATTCATAGTAGTCTCCCGATCTTTTTATTTTATTGTGATCTCCCATTCCACATCATAGGACCTACTGAGGACACCTTGTACTCTGAGGTACTATTAGAGGCAAGTTCTTTCAAGTACATCTCGAGTGCTCGGGTGTCAGCAGGGTAGCAGTAACTCCAGGANTGCTTACAACCTATGCTATTCATAGTAGTCTCCCGATCTTTTTATTTTATTGTGATCTCCCATTCCACATCACAGGACCTACTGAGGACACCTTGTACTCTGAGGTAGTATTAGAGGCAAGTTCTTTCAAGTACATCTCGAGTGCTCGGGTGTCAGCAGGGTAGCGGTAACTCCAGGGATAAGAGTCCCAGAAACTCTGGCTCGGGCTAATAGTGGACAGGGTGCTTGTCTAGGTGCATCCTACTCATTTTGGTTGAGATATTTTACCAAGCAGCCCCTGTGATTCAATGCTTTTCCAAGTTAGCCCCATTTCTCTATAGTATGAGGACTAATCGAGTAGGGGAGGTAATTTCATTGAACCCCTAAACTCTTCAAGTTCTACAATATTTAGTTCCATTTTAAACATTATAGAACATTCACCGAGTAATGAAATGGTGTAGAATGGCCTCTGAAACCTTGGTAGTCAATATGAGGTGGGATGCAATCCCTTTCTTCATAAAGATTGATTATGCAATAGTTGGGAACACATTCTGAAGGTAGTATGTGCTAAGCTATCAATCATTTGACTATTTCAATTAGAATTAGTGGCATTGGGACGATTGGCCATCTATTAGGATGCATGGGGGATTTCCATCTCTTTCAAGAAGGAATTATAACAACATCAACAATGGATCGTGATCCTACCCTTCTCTCTTTTCCATCGGTTGGGATCAAAATATGTTCTCCATTCCAAATAACTGGCTCGTCCTCTGTCATGAGCCCCTATCACATATTGTACAATAATATTCTTCTGTTCTTCTAAGAAAACCTTGCCGAACAGCTATAATCCTTTGAGTATGCTAACCTTCTCACCATTTACCCTCTATGAGTATCAGAAGAATTGACATTTAACTGCTTCGATGCTCTCTAGCTCTTCTTCCTATATTATTATCCTGGGGATAGGCTTCTCTAGTTCGAGAGGGTCCATAACCTTTGTAGTAAATGGGTTGGCATGAAGATGCACCTCTCTAAATCACCCTCCTCTGAATTGAATTTCTCTATTTTGAGGATAGGCTGTGTCACCACGGGGGTAAACTCAGGTATCTGAAATTCAAACTCAAGTAGGCCTTCATCCATAAGCCGATGTGGTGGAAGATATTCAAATTAAAGTTATATATATGACAATAAAACAAAATTTCAAAGTTATTAGATAAAACTAAAGTTAGAAACAATTTAAAAAC
Source organism: Phalaenopsis hybrid cultivar (assembly GCA_002079205.1). Taxonomy (NCBI): domain Eukaryota; kingdom Viridiplantae; phylum Streptophyta; class Magnoliopsida; order Asparagales; family Orchidaceae; genus Phalaenopsis; species Phalaenopsis hybrid cultivar. Next base: position 137,343 of record JXCR01124026.1, on the reverse strand, counting down.
ATTGTCAAAACAAGCTAATAAATTTTGTTTTCCTTATTTCTGTTTAATTGCTTTCTGATATTAAACATTAGACTTTAAATCGAATAAAACATATCATCTTATTATAATGATACCCAACAACACAACAGTGGCAAATCTTAAATTTACCAACAACTCGAGGACAAATAAATTTCCTTCTCTATATATCAAGGAACATGACCCCCTCCTCTCCCAATAACCCAATAGAACAGAAAAAGAAAAAAAAAAGATGTCTTTAGTTACAGAAGAGCTCAGGGCAAAGGCGCAGATATACCATGGAGATTCACTCGGCCAAGAAAAATGCCAGTTTCTTCTCAAAGAGGTTGGCCTTCCTAATGGTCTCCTTCCCCTCAAGGACATCATAGAATGCGGCCATATAGAAGAAACTGGATTTGTGTGGCTCAAACAAAGGAAGAAGATAGAGCATACCTTCAGAAAAATAGGCAGGCTTGTGAGCTATGCCCCTGAAATCACTGCTTATGTTGAGCAACATAGGATCAAAAAGCTCACAGGAGTGAAGGCTAAGGAGCTCTTCATCTGGCTTACTCTCACAGATATCTCGGCTGATGGAGCAGAAGAAGAGAATTATTCAGCAGGGAAGGGGAAGATAACCTTTCACAGCTCCTCTGGTCTTTACAGAACTTTTCCTGCATCAGCTTTTGTGATTGAGGAAGATGAGCAGAAGAAGAAGTCGGAGGCGGAGAAGAAGGGGGACAACGAAGGGAAGAAGGAGGCGGAGGAGGTGGAGAATGAAGAGAAGGCTTAAATTTTTGGTAAATGATGCTTTGTCGCTTTCTTCTCTTAAAAAACTCTATTTTGGATCAAAAAATATGAATAAGACACTGGCCAGTTCTAATTCTGTTCATGGATGAACATTTTCATGCAAGTTTGAATTTTTATTTTTATTTTTGTTTTTGTTTAAAAAAAAAAAAAGTGATGAGTGATTGAAGTTCTAAAAGATAAATGATCAAAAGACATGCTTATTTGGTTTTAAAAATAATTTATTTGTATAATAATTATAAGGACAATTAGTGTTATTGATGTGTTTTTAGGTCAAATGATTAAAATAGAAAACAATAATTAAAAATTAATTATCTTCTACGGAAAAATGAATTCTTTTTTTTTTTTTTTGTTCTGAGTAAATAATTTTTTGAAGTTTTTTTTGTTTCTTAGGGTCCGTTTGGGGCAGCTTATGCGTTTCAGGATAAACTGTTTATCTTGAAATGCGGCCCGCGGGCCGACTGCAATGGTTGACTCGCGGCTCGCGTTTAGTGTAAAAACCCAAACGCAGTTTCGGATAAGCTGGCGAAACAGGTGAACCAAACCGTACTGCGCGTTTTGAAAACGCCGCCCGCACCTATAAGCTGCCCCAAAATGACCCTTAGTTTTAATGAGAAAATGCATCAAAAACAGCTGATGCAAGCAACCACCACGGTCTGTTTGGGGCAGCTTGTGCATTTCAGGATAAACAACTTATCCTGAAATGCGGCCCGCGGGCCGACAGCTGAAGCCAACCTGCGACCTGCATTTAGTGTAAAAAATTCAAACGCAGCAGACAACGTTTTCAAAAACACGCAAACCAAACGGTTAAACAGCATTTTCAAAAACACCGCCGCACTTATAAACTGCCCCAAACGTAATTCTTATACCTTTACCCATCTAACATATAAATTTTTATATTTACAAACACAGGCACTCAAATTTTTATTACACCAAAAAAATGACTATTACTGACCCCTCAAAAGTGAAACACAAATTTTCATATAGATCTATGACACAAAAGATTACAAACTTAATTATAAAAATTTATTTTTTTTCCTCTCGTTATTATTGAATAATATGATTAACACTTAAGTGTCAGACATATGTATACATAAAAATTGTGTCTTACATAGGTAATTTTTCATTTTTTATATAGTTTGTGTATTTTTTTAGACATCTTTTGTGTCAGGATGGCCAAGTTAACTCAATAAGTTATAATAGATTCAGCAAACTGAATTAATTCAGGCACTAACCTCACCAAAGGGACTTATTGGGTCTCCTACTCATCTAAATTATTATCTTGTACAATCATCATAGGAATTTGCCATCGGCACCAAAAAGAGGAGCATTTTTCTCCAGCTGCCCAATTCGCCCCTCCCTAATAAATAGCTTTCATTGGTTGTACAACAAGACATTAATGCTACTTAATGCTGGGAGACTCTGAGATTATTAAGCTTTAATAAATGAGTTTGATTGTGTTTGGATTGTAATTGTTAACATCAATCGAATGGAAATAGATTTCTAAAAACATTTGAGCATGCCCTCTAATATTCATTATTTTTTATATCTTGATGGAAAGAACATTTTTTTAACAAAATTGCTAAATAAAAAATATTAAATTATAGATAACAATTAATGCTATATGCATGAGTTGCAAAGACAATCAAATGAACAATCTAATTAACAATTAATGATGTATGGCCAAGCAATTATGGTCTGACGACTACAATAGCTCAACGAGTGGTTCGAAGCTAGTGAGGTATGAGAATCTTAAAGTGCTGGGAGCTCTCTTCAGTCCTCTCATAGATGTCCAGTCTTCCAGCATGAGGAGAGTGGTGGACTATTAATAAATTTTGAGTATGACATCCTCAAAAAAATACTACTTTAATCAGAACCTTATATCAAATAGCGAAGTGTGATTTTCTTGATTTGATGATATCTTATGAATATTTTAGCGTTTTAATGATGTCATAACTAAATGATCTAGGGCTCAATTGATTCATTTCATTGAGTTGTTCTATTTCATTTTAAGTTTATCATTTTTGGAGATCATTTGATCCCAAAAATATATTTCAAAGTTCTTCTTTCTACTTAATATTCTCGAAATGCTATTAAGCACCAACAACCACAGAACTATACATGTCAATCAAGTAGTATATAGATTTTAATATGTGCATCGATCCCACAAAAAATGAGTTAAATTTACAAAATGGAAAAACTTTTTGTCTATTAGTTTTATGTATTGCTTGAGAATTAACATTTTTTGAATTTTGAAGTGACCCTGAGTAATTTCTTTAAAAAAAATGAATCTAACCATATTTTAGGATTTTAATCAAATGAGGAAACCTCCCTTGAATTGGATATAGCAATCTAACCAAATGTTATTGAAAATCATGAACAATAATATTTCTTAGCCCCTTCCAGTGGTCTTAAGAAATAGTATTTCATATTAGAGTTAGTTCACTAACCATGCAAAAACTCACGTGTTCATGAGTTTATCTATGTAGTTGCACTATTCTAATAACAATATTCCTTTTCCCCTAAAATTATGTTTATTAACGTAATGGTTCCACTAGCTTGCTCTCGTAGTATTAGATCACAATTTATTTTAACAATCTAATTGATTCGTTTAGATGTAAATTACATGTAAAATGTTAAATTATCAATGCACTACTATAGAAAGTTTAATCATAATTCAAAGATAACACTACATTGTGTAAATTACCAAGTGAGAGAGATTTAGTTCCTAGTCATTTGAAAAAAAAAAACAAAAAAGAAAAAGAAAAAAAAAAGTAAATTCAATCAATAAGTTTACACAAATGAAAAACAATCAAACCCGAAATTATTCTCCTTTTGCTCCACTTTCACTCTTCTTATTACGGAGAAACTTTACTTTGTTTTGCTTAAACCCATATATAAGAAAGTAAAAATATTAACTAAACAAACTAAAACATTCACACACTCACTCAAATCTCTACTTTAACTCTTCTTCAAGTGTCTAAAGTCTCCAAGAGAACTCCAAGTTTAGAAGTGTAGAACGAGTCAAAATGTAGTAGTCCTCTTCAAAAAAATTTTCTTCAACCTTTTGATATTGGCAATTTAAGCCCTCACTCATGAAACAACATGAGTTGACACTTCTTAACCTTAATCCTCATCTATAAGCGTGTGGGCACTCATAATTAGCACCTAGGCACCAACATTGTTTCTAGGAGTGTAGGCGCTGAAAATTAGCTCTTAGGAGCCAAAAATTGGTACTGAGAGGCTTGACCCTCTAGTTTCTGAATCTTGGGTGTGCCAAACAGACATCTAGGTGCCCAAGACTTGTACCTAGTTACCAATTTAGCTAGGTTCAGCCTTGTTTAGCCGATTTTGAGTTTATTTCATCTCTTTGCCTCGCTAAGTTGACTAATCACATATACACTCCATGTACAATCACAATTGTCATTGAAAAGTAAAAAAATAACACAAATAGTATATCAAATAGTATATCAAATAGCATATAAAAATCATACACAAGATGCACATTACNATGGATCGTGATCCTACCCTTCTCTATTTTCCATCGATTGGGATCAAAATATGTTCTACATTCCAAATAACTGGCTCGTCCTCTGTCATGAGCCCCTGTCACATATTGTACAATAATGTCCTTCTCTTCCTCTAAGAAAACCTTGGTGAACAGCTATAATCCTTTGAGTATGCTAACCTTCTCACCATTTACCCTCTATGAGTATCAGAAGAATTGACGTTTAACTGCTTGACACTCTCTAGCTCTTCTTCCTATATTATTATCCTGGCGATAGGCTCCTTTGGTTTGAGAGGGTCCATAACCTTTGTAGTAAATGGGTTCGCATGAAGATGCACCTCTCTAAATCACCCTCCTCCGAATTGAGTTTCTCTATTTCGAGGATAGGCTATGTCACCACGGGGGTATACTCAGGTATCTGAAATTCAAACTCAAGTAGGTCTTCATCCATAAGCTGATGTGGTAGAAGATATTCTAATAAAAGTTATATATATGACAATAAAACAAAAATTCAAAGTTATTAGATAAAACTAAAGTTAGAAAACATTTAAAAATNATGGATCGTGATCCTACCCTTCTCTATTTTCCATCGATTGGGATCAAAATATGTTCTACATTCCAAATAACTAGCTCGTCCTCTGTCATGAGCCCCTGTCACATATTGTACAATAATGTCCTTCTCTTCCTCTAAGAAAATCTTTGTGAACAGCTATAATTCTTTGAGTATGCTAACCTTCTCACCATTTACCCTCTATGAGTATCAGAAGAATTGACGTTTAACTGCTTGACACTCTCTAGCTCTTCTTCCTATATTATTATCCTGGCGATAGGCTCCTTTGGTTCGAGAGGGTCCATAACCTTTGTAGTAAATGGGTTGGCATGAAGATGCACCTCTCTAAATCACCCTCCTCCGAATTGAATTTCTCTATTTTGAGGATAGGCTATGTCACCACGGGGGTATACTCAGGTATCTGAAATTCAAACTCAAGTAGGTCTTCATCCATAAGCTGATGTGGTAGAAGATGTTCTAATAAAAGTTATATATATGACAATAAAACAAAAAATTCAAAGTTATTACATAAAACTAAAGTTAGAAAACATTTAAAAACATTGTCAAGACAAACTAATAAATGTTGTTTTCCTTATTTCTGTTTAAATGCTTTCTGATATTAAACATTTGACTTTAAATCGAATAAAACATATCATCTTATTATAATGATACCCAACAACACAACAATGGCAAATCTTAAATTTACCAACAACTCCAGGACAAATAAATTTCCTTCTCTTTATATCAATGAACATGAGCCCCCCTCTCCCAATACCCCAATAGAACAGAAAAAGGAAAAAAAGATGTCTTTAGTCACAGAAGAGCTCAGGGCAAAGGCGCAGATATACCATGGAGATTCACTCGGCCAAGAAAAATGCCAGTTTCTTCTCAAAGAGGTTGGCCTTCCCAATGGTCTCCTTCCCCTTAAAGACATCATAGAATGCGGCCATATAGAAGAAACTGGATTTGTGTGGCTCAAACAAAGGAAGAAGATAGAGCATACCTTCAGGAAAATAGGCAGGCTTGTGAGCTATGCCCCTGAAATCACTGCTTATGTTGAGCAACATAGGATCAAAAAGCTCACAGGAGTGAAGGCTAAGGAGCTCTTCATCTGGCTTACTCTCACAGATATCTCGGCTGATGGAGCAGAAGAAGAGAATTATTCTGCAGGTAAGGGGAAGATAACCTTTCACAGCTCCTCTGGTCTTTACAGAACTTTTCCTGCATCAGCTTTTGTGATTGAGGAAGATGAGCAGAAGAAGAAGTCGGAGGCGGAGAAGAAGGGGGACAACGAAGGGAAGAAGGAGGCGGAGGAGGTGGAGAATGAAGAGAAGGCTTAAATTTTTGGTAAATGATGCTTTGTCGCTATCTTCTCTTAAAAAACTCTATTTTGGATCAAAAAATATTAATAAGACACTGGCCAGTTCTAATTCTGTTCATGGATGAACATTTTCATGGAAGTTTGAATTTTTATTTTTATTTTTGTTTTTGTNGGGAAGAAGGAGGCGGAGGAGGTGGAGAATGAAGAGAAGGCTTAAATTTTTGGTAAATGATGCTTTGTCGCTTTCTTCTCTTAAAAAACTCTATTTTGGATCAAAAAATATGAATAAGACACTGGCCAGTTCTAATTCTGTTCATGGATGAACATTTTCATGCAAGTTTGAATTTTTATTTTTATTTTTGTTTTTGTTTAAAAAAAAAAAAAGTGATGAGTGATTGAAGTTCTAAAAGATAAATGATCAAAAGACATGCTTATTTGGTTTTAAAAATAATTTATTTGTATAATAATTATAAGGACAATTAGTGTTATTGATGTGTTTTTAGGTCAAATGATTAAAATAGAAAACAATAATTAAAAATTAATTATCTTCTACGGAAAAATGAATTCTTTTTTTTTTTTTTTTGTTCTGAGTAAATAATTTTTTGAAGTTTTTTTTGTTTCTTAGGGTCCGTTTGGGGCAGCTTATGCGTTTCAGGATAAACTGTTTATCTTGAAATGCGGCCCGCGGGCCGACTGCAATGGTTGACTCGCGGCTCGCGTTTAGTGTAAAAACCCAAACGCAGTTTCGGATAAGCTGGCGAAACAGGTGAACCAAACCGTACTGCGCGTTTTGAAAACGCCGCCCGCACCTATAAGCTGCCCCAAAATGACCCTTAGTTTTAATGAGAAAATGCATCAAAAACAGCTGATGCAAGCAACCACCACGGTCTGTTTGGGGCAGCTTGTGCATTTCAGGATAAACAACTTATCCTGAAATGCGGCCCGCGGGCCGACAGCTGAAGCCAACCTGCGACCTGCATTTAGTGTAAAAAATTCAAACGCAGCAGACAACGTTTTCAAAAACACGCAAACCAAACGGTTAAACAGCATTTTCAAAAACACCGCCGCACTTATAAACTGCCCCAAACGTAATTCTTATACCTTTACCCATCTAACATATAAATTTTTATATTTACAAACACAGGCACTCAAATTTTTATTACACCAAAAAAATGACTATTACTGACCCCTCAAAAGTGAAACACAAATTTTCATATAGATCTATGACACAAAAGATTACAAACTTAATTATAAAAATTTATTTTTTTTCCTCTCGTTATTATTGAATAATATGATTAACACTTAAGTGTCAGACATATGTATACATAAAAATTGTGTCTTACATAGGTAATTTTTCATTTTTTATATAGTTTGTGTATTTTTTTAGACATCTTTTGTGTCAGGATGGCCAAGTTAACTCAATAAGTTATAATAGATTCAGCAAACTGAATTAATTCAGGCACTAACCTCACCAAAGGGACTTATTGGGTCTCCTACTCATCTAAATTATTATCTTGTACAATCATCATAGGAATTTGCNATTATAAGGACAATTAGTGTTATTGATGTGTTTTTAGGTCAAGTGATTAAAATAGAAAAAAATAATTAAAAATTAATTATCTTCTACGGAAAAATGAATTCTTTTTTTTTTTGTTCGAGTAAATAATTTTTTGAAGTTTTTTTGTTTCTTAGGGTCCGTTTGGGGCAGCTTATGCGTTTCAGGATAAATTGTTTATCTTGAAATGCGGCCCGCGGGCCGGCTGCAGAGATTGACTCGCGGCCCGCGTTTAGTGTAGAAACTCAAATGCAGTTTCGAATAAGCTGGCGAAACAGGTGAACCAAACTGTACTGCGCGTTTTGAAAACGCCGCCTGCACCTATAAGCTGCCCCAAAATGACTCTTAGTTTTAATGGGAAAATGCATTAAAAGCAGCTGATACAAGCAAGTATCAAGGTTTGTTTGGGGGCAACTTGTGTATTTCAAGATAAACAACTTATCCTGAAACGCAACACGCGAGCCGACTGCTAGAGTCAACCCGCGACCTGCGCTTAGTGTAAAAAATTCAAACGCAACAGACAATGTTTTCAAAAACACGCAAACCAAACGGTTAAGCGGCGTTTTCAAAAACACTACCGCTTTTATAAGCTGCCTCAAACGTAATTCTTATGCCTTTACACATCTAACATATAAATTTGTATATTTACAAACACGACACTCAAATTATTATTACACCAAAAAAATGACTATTACTAACCCCTCAAAAGTGAAACACAAATTTTCATATAGATCTATGACACAAAAGATTACAAACTTAATTATAAAAATTTAATTTTTTTCCTGTCGTTATTATTGAATAATATGATTAACACTTAAGTGTCAGACATATGTAAATACATAAAAATTGTGTCTTACATAGGTAATTTTTCATTTTTTATATAGTTTGTGTATTTTTTTTAGACATCTTTTGTGTCAGGATGGCCAAGTTAACTCAAATAAGTTATAACAGATTCAGCAAACTGAATTAATTCAGACACTAAACCTCACCAAAGGGACTTATTGGGTCTCCTACTCGTCTAAATTATTATCTTGTACAATCATCATAGGAATTTGTCATCGGCACCAAAAAGAGGAGCATTTTTCTCCAGCTGCCCAATTCGCCCCTCCCTAATAAATAGCTTTCATTGGTTGTACAACAAGACATTAATGCTACTTAATGCTGGGAGACTCTGAGATTATTAAGCTTTAATAAATGAGTTTGATTGTGTTTGGATTGTAATTGTTAACATCAATCGAATGGAAATTGATTTCTAAAAACATTTAAGCATGCACTCTAATAATCATTATTTTTTTATTTCTTGATGGAAAGAACATTTTCTTAATNAGATTATTAAGCTTTAATAAATGAGTTTGATTGTGTTTGGATTGTAATTGTTAACATCAATCGAATGGAAATAGATTTCTAAAAACATTTGAGCATGCCCTCTAATATTCATTATTTTTTATATCTTGATGGAAAGAACATTTTTTTAACAAAATTGCTAAATAAAAAATATTAAATTATAGATAACAATTAATGCTATATGCATGAGTTGCAAAGACAATCAAATGAACAATCTAATTAACAATTAATGATGTATGGCCAAGCAATTATGGTCTGACGACTACAATAGCTCAACGAGTGGTTCGAAGCTAGTGAGGTATGAGAATCTTAAAGTGCTGGGAGCTCTCTTTAGTCCTCTCATAGATGTCCAGTCTTCCAGCATGAGGAGAGTGGTGGACTATTAATAAATTTTGAGTATGACATCCTCAAAAAATACTACTTTAATCAGAACCTTATATCAAATAGCGAAGGGTGATTTTCTTGACTTGATGATATCTTATGAATATTTTAGCGTTTTAATGATGTCAGAACTAAATGATCTAGGTCTCAATTGATTCATTTCATTGAGTTGTTCTATTTCATTTTAAGTTTATCATTTTTGGAGATCATTTGATCCCAAAAATATATTTCAAAGTTCTTCTTTCTACTTAATATTCTCGAAATGCTATTAAGCACCAACAACCACAGAACTATACATGTCAATCAAGTAGTATATAGATTTGAATATGTGCATCGATCCCACAGAAAATGAGTTAAATTTACAAAATGGAAAAACTTTTTATCTATTAGTTTTATGTCTTGCTTGAGAATTAATATTTGTTGAATTTTGAAGTGACCCTAAGTAATTTCTTAAAAAAAATGAATCTAACCATATTTTAGGGTTTTAATCAAATGAGGAAACCTCCCTTGAATTGGATATAGCAATCTAACAAAATGTTATTGAAAATCATGAACAATAATATTCCTTGGCCCCTTCCAGTGGTCTTAAGAAATAGTATTTCATATTAGAGTTAGTTCACTAACCATGCAAAAACTCACGTGTTCATGAGTTTATCTATGTAGTTGCACTATTCTAATAACAATATTCCTTTTCCCCTAAAATTATGTTTATTAACGTAATGGTTCCACTAGCTTGCTCTCGTAGTATTAGATCACAATTTATTTTAACAATCTAATTGATTCGTTTAGATGTAAATTACATGTAAAATGTTAAATTATCAATGCACTACTATAGAAAGTTTAATCATAATTCAAAGATAACACTACATTGTGTAAATTACCAAGTGAGAGAGATTTAATTCCTACTCATTTGAAAAAAAAAAACAAAAAAGAAAAAGAAAAAAAAAGTAAATTCAATCAATAAGTTTACACAAATGAAAAACAATCAAACCCGAAATTATTCTCCTTTTGCTCCACTTTCACTCTTCTTATTACGAAGAAACTTTACTTTGTTTTGCTTAAACCCATATATAAGAAAGTAAAAATATTAACCAAACAAACTAAAACATTCACACACTCACTCAAATATCTACTTTAACTCTTCTTCAAGTGTCTAAAGTCTCCAAGAGAACTCCAAGTTTAGAAGTGTAGAACGAGTCAAAATGTAGTAGTCCTCTTCAAAAAAATTTTCTTCAACCTTTTGATATTGGCAATTTAAGCCCTCACTCATGAAACAACATGAGTTGACACTTCTTAACCTTAATCCTCATCTATAAGCGTGTGGGCACTCATAATTAGCACCTAGGCACCAACATTGTTTCTAGGAGTGTAGGCGCTGAAAATTAGCTCTTAGGAGCCAAAAATTGGTACTGAGAGGCTTGACCCTCCAGTTTCTGAAACTTGGGTGTGCCAAACAGACATCTAGGTGCCCAAGACTTGTACCTAGTTACCAATTTAGCTAGGTTCAGCCTTGTTTAGCCGATTTTGAGTTTATTTCATCTCTTTGCCTCGCTAAGTTGACTAATCACATATACACTCCATGTACAATCACAAATGTCATTGAAAAGTAAAAAAATAACACAAATAGTATATCAAATAGCATATAAAAATCATACACANCTACTATAGAAAGTTTAATCATAATTCAAAGATAACACTACATTGTGTAAATTACCAAGTGAGAGAGATTTAATTCCTACTCATTTGAAAAAAAAAAACAAAAAAGAAAAAGAAAAAAAAAGTAAATTCAATCAATAAGTTTACACAAATGAAAAACAATCAAACCCGAAATTATTCTCCTTTTGCTCCACTTTCACTCTTCTTATTACGAAGAAACTTTACTTTGTTTTGCTTAAACCCATATATAAGAAAGTAAAAATATTAACCAAACAAACTAAAACATTCACACACTCACTCAAATATCTACTTTAACTCTTCTTCAAGTGTCTAAAGTCTCCAAGAGAACTCCAAGTTTAGAAGTGTAGAACGAGTCAAAATGTACTAGTCCTCTTCAAAAAAATTTTCTTCAACCTTTTGATATTGGCAATTTAAGCCCTCACTCATGAAACAACATGAGTTGACACTTCTTAACCTTAATCCTCATCTATAAGCGTGTGGGCACTCATAATTAGCACCTAGGCACCAACATTGTTTCTAGGAGTGTAGGCGCTGAAAATTAGCTCTTAGGAGCCAAAAATTGGTACTGAGAGGCTTGACCCTCTAGTTTCTGAATCTTGGGTGTGCCAAACAGACATCTAGGTGCCCAAGACTTGTACCTAGTTACCAATTTAGCTAGGTTCAGCCTTGTTTAGCCGATTTTGAGTTTATTTCATCTCTTTGCCTCGCTAAGTTGACTAATCACATATACACTCCATGTACAATCACAATTGTCATTGAAAAGTAAAAAAATAACACAAATAGTATATCAAATAGTATATCAAATAGCATATAAAAATCATACACAAGATGCACATTACATACCCTTAAACAAAAATATTACTTGCTTTCAAGTAATTCAACATATTAAATTAGAATCATTAGAAATTAAGTATAGATTTATTTTTAGAATCTCAAGGCTCTTTAATAAAGAGGTAAAAAATTCTTAAGGTTTTATAGACCTCTTCCTATGATTGAATTGTCTTTGAAACTCCTAATATCCCCACATAAATTGCATTAACGATCTTTTTATACATATCCCTAAACCACTTATATTTGGTTAATTAAAATAAAATTAGCTCTTATTTTTCATCTTCATAGAAGAAAATTGAAGGTAAAATTAGCTCTGCTAAGGATGACAGTCTTCTCTGTAGAGGTGGTAGCAAGTGCAAAAGAGAAGGATAAAAATAAAGAGGAAATGCTTGAATAGATTAAAGAAGAGGAAAAGAAAATTAAAAAATATCATGTTCAACTAGAGGGAGGATACTCCTTTAGAACTAGCATTTGAGGTTGAGGTCAGGGACGAGGATGAGGAAGAGGAAACCTCATCATCAAAGAAAAGAGAGCTCCAATGATAAAACATTAACTTGGTTTCAAACTCTGAAGAAAAAAAAAACATGCAATAATTATAACTAAAAAAAATACATAATTTAAGACCTCTCTTGAAGGTGAAGATAAAAAAGGAAGATAAGTACAAGTCAATGTAAGAAATTATCAATCATTGTGTAAAGAATATGACCCGAAACTCAATTTCTTTAAGGAATGAAGAGTTTTGTGGTCAAAGAATAACATAGTGTACGTGAAAAGCCTATTAGGTTCCATTTTGGATCTTCTTCCTCTAGCTTTGAAACAAATATAAAATTAGAGAAAAATAACCTTTTAAATTTAGTGGAACTTCTTTTGATCATTATTCATCTTATGTTTAGAAACTTATAATGTTGTTTGGTGCCAAAATAATGGTCAAAAGATGAATCCCGCCTCTTTGAAAAACTATGGAATAATAGAAAACCGAACTTCAATTAGAAAGAAGGTGTCAGTTTCAACACAATTGGGCCCCTATATGATATAGAATTTTGTTTAGCTGTCTTTGAAGAATCCAATATAGAATGTGTAGAAGCATCATACATGAAGATGCACAGCTAGAACTAGAAGAGGGAATTAAGCAAAAAACCATGAGATGAAAGAAGTCAACTTGGGGACAGAAGATAAACTGAGACCAACATTTATTAGCTCATTATTTAACAAAGTAGAAGTAGAGGGAATGGTTAAACTATTAACAGAATAAAACGAGATGCTTGGACTAGCTCCAAAATTTATAGTACACAAACATAGATTGGACCAAACTATAGTTCCAATAAAGCAGGCTTCAAGGAGAATGAGCTAAGAAAAAGAACAAGTTATAACTGAAGTGAAGAAATTAATAGACACCAATTTTGCCCACGAAAGAAATACCCAACTTAGTTAGCCAACATAGTACCCGTGAAGAAGAAAAGTGATTAGATTAGAGTCTGCATTGACTTTAAATATCTTAGAAAAGCCTATCTAGAAGACAAATTTCCATTCTAAATCCTATAATTAATGGTAGACATCACATTATCATTCATGAATGGATCGTCAGGATATAATCAAATTAAGTTGTTTTCAGAAGATGAAAGAAATATAGAAAGCCCATCGACATTTACTGCTATAAGGTAATGCCTTTGATGCTTAAGAATACTTGTGCGACTTACCATCAAGATATTACAAGGAGCTATGACAAATTCATCCATAGCTAAGTCGATTGCTATGTGGATGACCTAGTCATTAAGAGAGGACAAACGGACAATCAATTTTATAATTTAAGAATTATCTTTAAGCAATTACGGTAAATTAATCTTTAATTAAATCCCTTACAGTATGCTTTTTATTTTACCCTTGGAAAATTCTCAGGATTTTTTGTTTGACATTGTGCAATCAAATTTGAACCTAAAATTGAGGCTATCTTAGAAACGCCACCTGCGAGAAATTTGACTAGATTAAGATCCTTCCAAGGAAAGTAGGTATATATAAGCCACTTTATATCTAAATTGTCAGGAATGTCTCAATTCTTTGTTGCATTGGCTCAGAAAGATGATAAATTTATTTTGGATGATAAATGTAATATGCTTTTCGAAAGCATCCAGTGGTATTTGATGAACTCTCCTATTTTAGCAGCCCTGGTCTCGAGTAAGCATTTCATTCTTTATACTACAACATTAGTTAACTCTCAGAGCCTTGTTAGCCCGAGTAAATAATGAGGTTAAAGAAAATATCATATATTTTATGAATCATCATCTAATCATTGCATAAATAAAATATCCTTCAATTGACAACTATTGTCTAGCTTTAGTCTTCGCCACCCAAAAGTTTCGATATTATATTCTTTTTCAAAAGGTAAGCCTTATCTCGAAAATCAACACATTGCAATACTTGATGACTCGACTGATGTTTTCTTGAATATTAGCAAAATTATCGGTGATATTGCTGCAATTTAACAGAACATTCATGCCCCTACGTGTCGTCAAAAGATAAATCTCAACAGACTTCCTAGCGACACATTTGTTCCCAACTGGCTCCGCTTAAAGATAACTTACTAGATGAAAAAATCTTGGATTTGACACTAGGATATTTACTTTGATGGAGCTCATCTCATCTACAAAGATAAAGAAATACTAGCAATCAAAAGCGAAAAAGCAAGAGTTAGACTGTTCTTCAAAATTTTAAAATAAGACATGCTAAGATTCTCCTACCACTTGACAAAACCATGCACAAATAATGAAGCAAAGTATGATGGCTTAGTAATTGGCTTGGAGTTAACAATTCTAATAAGGATGATAGACATCAAGAACGATGTGGATTCTCAACTAATCAACAATTAGGCTGTCAAAAGATGCAAAGTTCTGAAGCCAAAAATTGAGAATCCCTCTCGATATGCAATGAAACTTCTAGAAAACATTCCAAATGTCACGCTCATTAGGGTTCTAAGGGGAGAAAATGTGAACTTCCCTATGATTGAATTGTCTATGAAACTCCTAATATCCCCACATAAATTGCATTAACAATCTTTTTATACATATACCCCTAAACCACTTATATTTGGTTAATTAAAATAAAATTAGCTCTTATTTGTCATTTTCATAGCAGAAAATTGAAAGTAAAATTAGCTCTGCTAAGGATGACAGTTCTCCGTAGAGGTGGTAGCAAGTGCAAAAGAGAAGGATAATAATGAAGAGGAAATGCTTGAAGAGATTAAAGAAGAGGAAAAGAAAATTAAAAAATATCATGCTCAACTTGAGGGAGGAGACTCCTTTAGAACTAGCATTCGAGGTCGAGGTCAGGGACGAGGATGAGGAAGAGGAAACCTGATCATCAAAGAAAAGAGAGCTCCAATGATAAACATTAACTTGATTTCAAACTCTGAAGAAAAAAAAATAAACATGAAACAATTATAACTCAGAAAAATACATAATTTGAGATCTGTCTTGAAGGTGAAGATAAAAAAGGAAGATAAGTACCCATTCTTATAGGCTTACATTTATAACATCTAAATTGAAGNGCTAAGGAGGACAGTCTTCTCTGTAGAGGTGGTAGCAAGTGCAAAAGAGAAGGATAAAAATAAAGAGGAAATACTTGAATAGATTAAAGAAGAGGAAAAGAAAATTAAAAAATATCATGCTCAACTAGAGGGAGGATACTCCTTTAGAACTAGCATTTGAGGTCGAGGTCAGGGACGAGGATGAGGAAGAGGAAACCTGATCATCAAAGAAAAGAGAGCTCCAATGATAAAACATTAACTTGGTTTCAAACTCTGAAGAAAAAAAACATGCAATAATTATAACTCAAAAAAAATACATAATTTAAGACCTCTCTCGAAGGTGAAGATAAAAAAGGAAGATAAGTACAAGTCAATGTAAGAAATTATCAATCATTGTGTAAAGAATATGACCCGAAACCCAATTTCTTTAAAAGGAATGAAGAGTTTTGTGGTCAAAGAATAACATAGTGTATGTGAAAAGCCTATTAGGTTCCATTTTGGATCTTCTTCCTCTAGCTTTGAAACAAATATAAAATTAGAGAAAAATAACCTTTTAAATTTAGTGGAACTTCTTATTGATCATTATTCATCTTATGTTTAGAAACTTATTAATGTTGTTTGGTGCCAAAATAATGGTCAAAAGATGAATCCCACCTCTTTGAAAAACTATGGAATAATAGAAAACCCAACTTCAATTAGAAAGAAGGTGTCAGTTTCAACACAATTGGGCCCCTATATGATATAGAATTTTGTTTAGCTGTCTTTGAAGAATCCAATATAGAATGTGTAGAAGCATCATACATGAAGATGTAGAACTAGAAGAGGGAATTAAGCAAAAAACCATGAGATGAAAGAAGTCAACTTGGGGACAGAAGATAAACTGAGACCAACATTTATTAGCTCATTATTTAACAAAGTAGAAGTAGAGGGAATGGTTAAACTATTAACAAAATAAAAGTATTGGATTTCTTGAAATTATAACGAGATGCTTGGACTAGCTCCAAAATTTATAGTACACAAACATAGATTGGACCAAACTATAGTTCCAATAAAGTAGGCTTCAAGGAGAATGAGCTAAGAAAAAGAATAAAAGTTATAACTGAAGTGAAGAAATTAATAGACACCAATTTTGCCCACGAAAGAAATACCCAACTTAGTTAGCCAACATAGTACCCGTGAAGAAGAAAAGTGATTAGATTAGAGTCTGCATTGACTTTAAATATCTTAAAAAAGCCTATCCAGAAGACAAATTTCCATTCTAAATCCTATAATTAATGGTAGACATCACATTAACATATGCAATATTATCATTCATGAATGGATCGTCAGGATATAATCAAATTAAGTTGTTTTCAGAAGATGAAAGAAATATAGAAAGCCCATCGACATTTACTGCTATAAGGTAATGCCTTTGATGCTTAAGAATACTTATGCGACTTACCATCAAGATATTACAAGGAGCTATGACAAATTCATCCATAGCTAAGTCGACTGCTATGTGGATGACCTAGTCATTAAGAGAGGACAAACGGACAATCAATTTTATAATTTAAGAATTATCTTTAAGCAATTACAGTAAATTAATCTTTAATTAAATCCCTTACAGTATGCTTTTTATTTTACCCTTGGAAGATTCTCAAGATTTTTTGTTTGACATTGTGCAATCAAATTTGAACCTAAAATTGAGGCTATCTTAGAAACGCCACCTGCGAGAAATTTGACTAGATTACGATCCTTCCAAGGAAAGTAGGTATATATAAGCCACTTTATATATAAATTGTCAGGAATGTCTCAATTCTTTGTTGCATTGGCTCAGAAAGATGATAAATTTATTTTGGATGATAAATGTAATATGCTTTTCGAAAGCATCCAGTGGTATTTGATGAACTCTCCTATTTTAGCAGCCCTGGTCTCGAGTAAGCATTTCATTCTTTATACTACCACATTAGTTAACTCTCAGAGCCTAGTTAGCCCGAGTAAATAATGAGGTTAAAGAAAATATCATATATTTTAAGAATCATCATCTAATCATTGCAGAAATAAAATATCCTTCAATTGACAAGTATTGTCTAGCTTTAGTCTTTGCCGCCCAAAAGTTTCGATATTATATTCTTTTTCAAAAGGTAAGCCTTATCTCGAAAATCAACATATTGCAATACTTGATGACTCGACTGATGTTTTCTTGAAGATTAGCAAAATTATCGGTGATATTGCTGCAATTTGACAGAACATTCATGCCCCTACGTGTCGTCAAAAGATAAATCTCAAAAGACTTCCTAGCGACACATTTGTTCCCAACTGTCTCCGCTTAAAGATAACTTACTAGATGAAAAAATCTTGGATTTGACACTAGGATATTTACTTTGATGGAGCTCATTTCATCTACAAAGATAAAGAAATACTAGCAATCAAAAGCGAAAAAGCAAGAGTTAGACTGTTCTTCAAAATTTTAAAATAAGGCATGCTAAGATTCTCCTACCACTTGACAAAGCCATGCACAAATAATGAAGCAAAGTATGATGGCTTAATAATTGGCTTGGAGTTAACAATTCTAATAAGGATGATAGACATCAAGAACGATGTGGATTCTCAACTAATCAACAATTAGGCTGCCAAAAGATGCAAAGTTCTGAAGCCAAAAATTGAGAATCCCTCTTGATATGCAATGAAACTTCTAGAAAAAAATCCAAATGTCACGCTCATTAGGGTTCTAAGGGGAGAAAATGTGAACACAGAAGAGGATTCTATCCAATCTCAGTATGACTTACCAAACACAAAAAGGTATGAAATTGTTGGCATTGATCTAGAGCTGGAGAAGAAGCTAGATACTATGTTCCCTTGTGGTGTGTTGACCTCATTTTTTATGAGGTCCCTTCCTCTTCTTAAGGCCTAGGGTCTAGCCTTAGGATTTCCTGTTAGACTCTCTTAGAGGACTAGTACTGGGACCCGCACCAACTAGAAGTTCAAGCCACTTCTTGATTCCTTGCAATTTTATATGGGTGGTTTCAAATCCTCGATGCTTGGTTGAGTTGATTAAAACCAACCCATCGAAACTCAAGTCGATTGCCCACAACAGTTAAAGTCCCAGGCAACCCATTTTGACTTCCGCACACTCTCATGATATACAAATATCACAATTCACACGCCCAATGCACATAAATGTCAAAATTCACATCATCAAAACTTGTAAAAGGGGCTTCACAATCGATCAACCTTAAATCAGTCGCCAAAACGATCGATCGTGAACTAAAATTTTTAGAAAAATTGAATTAGACGCGTTTTCGACCCGACCGTCAACGAAGTTGTCCGAACGACCTCGAATGACAAAACAGACTGAGCTGGAGCATCCAAAACATCAATTTTAGCTAGGGAGGACACCCATTTTGATAGCGGTTCTTGAAAAATACGCAAATATTAAATACATCTTTTGTTTTTTTATTGTTATAGTGGGGCCCACTCACACCACCCGGATCTCTCATCTTCTCCTTCAACCCGTCCTCTCCCACGCGACCGCACCCCTCTCCTTCGTCCTGAGCCATCTCGCTGGCCTCCTTCCACGATCGAGCCCTAGCTGCATCCTCCTCTCTCTCTTGTACATGAGGAAGAGTTGACCTAGGTTTCCTGCTGCCTTGTCCGACACCCTCTGCCCGAAATGCTTCTTCCTGAAGCGTCACCGGCCTCGTCTCGCCGGGCGAGGAGGTCCTTCGTGAGCCTTCGATTCCCACTATGGTAAATTTGACCCTAGCAAACTTGTTCCCTGAGGCACGAATGCGGCAAAGACTTCTCCTTCCCGATGACTTCGACTCTCTGCCAAGGCCTTTTGTATTCGGTTCACCCCCGGTAAGTCGTGGTAGATTTCTTCCGTCCCATTTGGCTATATAAACCCCTCAGTGAGGGAGAGTTGGGGCTGTTGCATCTTTGGCTGGTGATTTCCCCTACTTGGTTCAGCTTGTGTGTGATCTTTTGGAAGTTCTGGAGTTGAAATTTGGGTAGCATCTTGAGCAAGATGCGTTTCTAATCCTGATTTAATGGTAAAGAATACATTTCCTACTCACTTTAACTGGATATGGGTTGAGGTTTAATCACTTGTTTTGCGTCAACTAATGGATACAAGATACATCATTAATGCGCATTTACATGTTGCATGGCTGGTTTTCATTTTTTTTATTTTCATCATATGAAATATTTACAAGTGCATTGATAGTATGAGCAAAGATAAGCTTCCGATACTTGAAGTATGGTTTGTATGTGTAAAATAATAATAATAATAGTACACACACACACACACACACACACACACACACACACCTATCTCATATAC
>JXCR01124026.1:106023-117263 GCA_002079205.1 Phalaenopsis hybrid cultivar | reverse complement strand
CACACACACACACACACACACACACACACACACACACACACACACACAAGTACTAGTTGATTTTCTTTTAAAATGCAAATATCATTAATGCTTATGGCTCTTGAAGTGGGAGAGCACTAGTTTTCTTTCTGTTTTTTTGAGCATGGGAGCATTTGGCAGGCCCTTTGTTTACCTCTTTATACGATTTGAAATATTGCCCTTATCTCTAGCCGGAGATTATGTACTTTGGTTTGACATGAAGAAGGATATATATGTGTGGACATCATACAGTTTATTTCTTAGTGTACCCTTCTGAACTCTTGGATAAATTCCAGGAATATAAATTAAGCAACAAAGTCTTCTTCATCTGCAATCATTGAGCTTATTATGTATACACATATTACTGATTAATTTTGATTAAAGGCCAGTGTTTGATATAAAAATGAAACATTCATGTTGGGTCAAACACAAGAAACCTTGCAGTAATTATAGATTCAAGGTTTATCTTGATGAATGATTCAAATAAGCTGCTGGTTGAGATTGATAAATTTACTTTTGAACTTTATTTGGATTTTTTTTAAGGCATTTTCCTGTCTTACAAACTTTGTAATGTGACACTTGGATTGTCTTGAGTACAACAAAAGGGATAAATTATATCTCTTTAATTTTTTATTTTTTTTACATATACACCACCCATTCTTATAACATCTAAATTGAAACATTTACGTATATACCACCCAATTTTTACATGTTTACATTTCTGAATTGCAGCACACATATATTCAACTAGGGCTGTCAAAAAGGCTCGTTATTCGCAAACAGCTCGTGTTCGGCACGTTCGCTAAGTTAACGAGCCGAACACGAACAACACGAACAAATATTTGTCTGTTTGTGTTCGACTTGTTTTGGCTCGAAATACTACTAATCAATTATAATGAGTAGTCTTTTTTAAAAATTTAATTGACTATAAGGCTACAAAGATTTATAATCAATTAAAAGTATTAATGAAGAAAATAGAATAAATATTATTATATTAGATTCAAATGATATTTTAATTCTAGCAATAATCTTTAACATCTGATGGCTACATGATTAGGGTTGTCAAAATGACACTTTGTTCGTGAACGGCTCATGTTCGGCTCTCTAAGCAAACGAGTCAAACACAAACACACTTTTTTAGCTCGAAGTATAAACGAGCCGAACACGAGCTGAGCCTGGGCTCGCTCGTGTTTGACTCGTTTACACCCCTATATACCACCAGATTCTCATATAACTACACGTAAAGCATAAGCTTTTATATGCACATAGTTACCAGCTCTTATATACATTTACGTATCTACCACCCAATTCTTTCATGTCGCATCAAAAGCATCACCATTCCAGCTTTAAAAGGTGAGATACACCACCATTTGGTCTGATATCATTAAGACATTAAAGTGTTATTTAATAAATATAGATCGAAGTTTATGTGTTGAGAATGTGAACTCATAATTTCTTTTATACGTCGTTTCTCAGTCACCTTGCCCCTTGGTATGTAATGTTCTTCCCTAATTGATGGATTCAATGGTTATCACCCTCATGCGATATCTGGTGCTATTTTTCACATAAATAAGCCTGCCGACTAGAATCCAGTGTGGTACTTTTTTTTGGACAAAGCCATCTTCATAAAATATATGATCTTGTGAGAATATACAACGAAATGCAGAGCAGCCCAATTAGAGGCATTGGGAGGAATATATGGGCAAGCGTGGAGATGAATCGATCTTCAATTCTGTTGATTCCTTCTATCATTATAAATTTCAAACGGTGAAATGATTTACATATCTTTGAATCGCACACACATTTTAAAAGGAATTTACGTACAGACCACTCAATTCCTATATATCTACATATCTAGCACCCAAACTTTGATCTTTACGCTTGTGTCACCCACCCTATGCATGAAATGGTGTTATCTCTTTGGCAATATGAAAGGCTTGGACAGTTTTGTATGCATGAAAGATTCGCGTGGCATAAATGTAAAGAATTGAAGTCTAGGTGTGGGTATTTTGAAATATTTACGTGCATATCATACAATTCTTATACATTTGCACCTCTAAAACCCGAAAATGATGTAGGAATGTAGTTCATTTTATGGCTTGCATGTGTATCCTTAGAGATCCTCTACATGTTTTTATTCATGTGGATTTGAAGTTATATGAGCTGCACCTTTTGAGTTTATTTAGCGGCTTTTGGGTTGCACCTTTTGAGCTTCGGTTTCTTTTTGAGGCTTTATTTAGTAGTTAGTGGACTGGAACTTTATGGATATTAGTCGAGCAGTTGGAACTTTCTGATACGTTTCATCTGCATTATTACATTGGTAATTCGGAAGAAGATTATCTATAGTTAGATGTGTTGATTTCTCAGTTACTTGGGGATGCTTAATTTGGTTGAAGTCTTAAGCCAACCCACCTGTTATTTTTGCCTCTTCCTTACACTGGTTTTTGGAGGTGGGTGACCTTCTTTTCCTTCTTTTATGTCTTTTTGGTTTTCTTTCCTTGCTTCTTGGTTGGATTTAGGTGCTTATGTCCAAAACATATGCGTGCATATATAGCTTTGCTATATATGAACCATCAAGCAAAATCGTAAGATGGATGATTTTGGTGTTTAAAAGGCAATGATGATAAAGTCATCCACGCATAAAGCATAATAATATTACATCCTACGACATCGGGACTTGATCCAGAGACCTGGTGAGAGTGTAGGATGTAAATATTATTCACCGACAATAGGCTAGCGAGGCTCATTGCCTTCTTATGTTGCTGGCAGTCTTAGCCCGACAGTGTACTTGACTCGTGGACAATCAAATTTATAAAATACAAAAACAGAACATATACATCACTTACAAAATATTTTTGATTGCTAAATATAATTCCATTTTTGCTTGTATGTGAGAAATCCATATGTGCGACAAAACATGGACTTTAAATTGCATAAATATTATTGTCCACTTTTTAATTACCTGTATTGAGTTAAGAATTGTCCTCTTATGATTGTCGTGTTAAAAATTTCTTCCTGAATGTCGGGCTTTATGGACGTGGATAACCAATGATTGTCTTCGAAGTCCCTCGAGAATAACTAAATCTGAGCCTACCCCGACATGAAAGCTAACGAGTTTTCTTCGAGCTTTTTTTGCGAGCTCTTATGATTTCTTTCGAGTTTTTTCTTTTACAAGCTTTTTGCAATTCTTTTCTTCGAGTTTTTACGTACTACCTGGTTGCCTACCTTTTTTCTTACACATGCACATGCCCTACCTATTTACTTTTATAGGCAAAGCTGATCGTTCTTGCAAGAGCGGTGGGAATTTCAAACATGCACATTTAGTTTATAGTTACATTCCACCGTTTCTCTTTTACCGCACTCTACTGCATATACATATATTTCATGTTTGCACTGTTAATGTTTATTGTTTACTGCGCTTCATAACATGTTTCCTTTTTATTATTCATGTTACTTCTATAGACCCGCAGGGGCCTTTAAGATAGATGACAGTTGGACACCTGGTTTAGGAGGCACCCTATGGCGAGCCATTGACCTAACAACTGCATATGCACACAAAGACATAAATCCATTACTGATATGTTAAAGAGCTTGGAGTAGCCTTTCCAAGAAGCGTAACAAGAAAAAAAGTGGACAGAAGGCGACGATTGTGACAACAACAACGAAGAGAAGGACGATCTTCAGTTGAATCCTCCAAGGAATAAATAACAAATCCATATGAATTCGAGGTATAATCCTCCCCTTATATTTTAGGCCTCCGCACAACCATATCGTGCAGCGTAAGTCCTAACCCCTTTAGGATTATGAGGTTGTCGTTTGATACGGCGTAAATTCTCCTATTTTTCTAGGCTATTTGCATGATCGAATATTGTGCAAATATAAGTCCTAAATTATAGAAATAAATTGCAAGATTGAAACACTAAATAATGTCATTTCAAAGATATAAAGCCAAATAATAGGATAGTTGGGAATTCACCGAGGTGTTCCTCGGATCTGTGACATCCCCTACCTTTCATTCCTTTGACTCCTGAAAATTAACTGTTCCTTTTTTGAGTCATTCCCTTTTGAATTTCTTGTGTCCTACTGACTTCAGTTATTTAAGATGTAATTAATTATAGGGGTTTGTCTTTATAGGAAACTAGGAACTTATGTAAAATAAACTCTACATAATCCTTATATTATGTAGGGAAACTTGTCTCCTATAGGAAACTAGGAACCTAGGTAAAATAAACCCTACCTAATCCTTATATTAGGTAGGGGAACTTGTCGGTCATACATAAAATGATTCACAGACCAAATGGATGTTACAAATTCTTTAGTTTAGGTGGTTAAGCCTACTAACAAGTGGTATTCCCATCATTCGGGATGGTGTATTACTTTTGGTACCATGCTCAACTATCTAAACTATCAAATATGTGAGATCCATTCTATCTCACTTTTCAAAATTAAAATATTATTTTCTAATATTATAATCATATATAAATTAAATTAAAATATTAATTTTTCAAAATTAAAATAGTACTTTTCAAAAATCAAATTCATCTATATATTAAGTTAAATTTTAAATGATTTTCAAAATTCTGGCTGACATGGTGTAGCAAAAAGCATCAATGTTTGGTCTACAAGAAAGAATCTCACCCAGAATTTGAAAGAGCCAAAATTTGCTCATTCCAATGAGGTCTACGAATAACAACCAGAAAAAAGAGAGCAGGGGGGTCCAATTAGCCCAAACATCCTGCACCCTCAAGCTAGAAGGGAAAAAATATAATTCAGGATAGGGCGACACACTTATCCGAGCAGATCTCACAACAGGTAATAGACTGCACCATATCACATTTAGTGCCCGCACAACTTTGCGGGCATACCTGACTATGGCTGATGTTGTCAAGCTACTCAATTCTATTCCAAAGATTTTTTATGACATGCCCGTACCTATTTGTTGTAAAATGTCTTGAGGACCGAAATAAGCAGGAGGCTTTATTTGTACTATTACCAGATTAGAGGATTCCTTACCTCCTATATTTCTTAGAGAATCATACTAAGTAGTTGTTTTTTTATATGTTGCTACTATTTATGATTGCTTATTTGTAATAGTTTTCATTTCCATCATTTAAGCATTTACTTGATATTCCATCATAAAATGTTCATTCTAAATAAGTTCAAGATACTTCTTTCAAATAAATGGACCCATCAAATGACAATGAGATTATAAAGATAGCAGAGAGAGCAACTATCCTTACCAGCCCAGTATGTCTAATCAATGAGTATTATCAGAGAATTTTTTGTAAGACACCTTATGTTTCATCTTCATCTGAAAGTGAAAAATAAGTTGCCAACTAATCGAAGCTCATAAAGTAGGATTCATAGCATGTTCCGGATGTTGAAAACTATGTTCAGTGATTTACTAGATGAATTGTTGTCCAAATATGGTTTGCATGGAACTTTACGATTTATATCCAGAGAAATTCTAGCCATCACGGTTTTCATTATGTCACACAATGAGTCCATTCGTGCTACTTTGAGTGCTTCCAACACTCCACAAAGACAATCAGTGGGTATTTTGACATTTGGGTGAAGTTTTTGATGAATATGTTACCGACATTCACAATTCATTAGACCCTTCTTTTACACAAACACCTCAAGAAATTTGTAGCAATCCGAGAATCAAGCTGTTCTTCAAGGTATTGTTCTCTATATTTTTTCTAACATTAGTACAAAAAAAATAGAAATAGCATTTGTTATAGCAATTTTTTTTTTCTTGAAAGGGTTGTATCAAAGCAATTGATTGCAAGCATATCGATGCGTGCATTGACAATGTGGAGAAGATCACATATGTAGAATGATGTTGGGCTACTACACAAAATATCTTAACATTTTGTAATTTCAAAATGTGTTTACATTTGCGGCATTTGTTTCAGAAGGGAGCGCTCACGATAGCATAATTTTTAAACTTGTATCGTAGCTTTCTTTATGTGCCCCCAACTATCTTTTTTTTAATTATAAAAATGTTTATTATTATTTTTTTGATGTTTCTGTGGCATATCTGCTTATTTTCTGTTAATTGAAGCTATAGTGTATTATAATAGCATGAAACACGAGTTCAAGAGCATCAGGTACTTCAAGTGTTTCATTCATCTATTGTAGTGATAGTTGTTCAGTACCAATCAAGAAGGTAAGACAATTACGGGAGAAGATTTTACTCTTCCCTCAGAAACAAGACCCCTAAAAATTGCGAGTTTTTTCGTTGGGTTGATGACATTGAAGAGTTCTCTCCACCCCATGATCAGGTGAGGAGAGATAATGTCATGGAGAACAGATTGTCCCAAAGACTTGATCATCAGGATATGAAGAAGAAAGTCATTTTAGGCTTGTTGGTTGTTATTGTTGTCCTCATTATTATAGTTATATGCTTTAAATAGCCGAAAACTTTTTTATGTACAAGTAGAATTTGCACTATACTGATGTTTTTCTGGTAGTAGGATCTATTTGTTTCATTATGTTTAAATTATTTTATAATATATAATTATTTAAAATATTACATATATAAGGGCAAAACAGACCTTTTCAACAAAAACGATAACAACACCACAAATCTCTTAAACATACTCTTGTTTCTACATCAGCAGCTTTCCGACAGTTCCTGAGAAGCTACTTCTCTAGGAAGCTGTTTTACAACTGCTTATTGCAAAAACGCCAGCCACCACAAACACACCCTAAGTGCACCTTGTGTGCAATACCTACAGCCAAAATTAATGGTGCATTAAACCACAAAATTTTGACTTTAAATCACAATCAAAATATTTAATGATAAAATATTCTCAATTAAAATATTAATTCATATTGAATTGATCAAAATATTACTAACNCTCTAGGAAGCTGTTTTACAACTGCTTATTGCAAAAACGCCAGCCACCACAAACACACCCTAAGTGCACCTTATGTGCAATACCTACAGCCAAAATTAATGGTGCATTAAACCAAAAAATTTTGACTTTAAATCACAATCAAAATATTTAATGATAAAATATTCTCAATTATAATATTAATTCATATTGAATTGATCAAAATATTACTAATATATTTATTTTATATCGTTTGGTTTAAAATATAAAGATTTAATTGAGTTTGTAATACACATGGCAATAATTATAATTATCTAATCACAGCTTTTTTATATGTATAGATTAAGCTTAAAAAAGAAATAATAGTTCTGAAGCCCAACCTTATTAAAATTATATTCTAAGTTAATTTTCTTTGACTGAAAGTATTTACTCCACTTGTTCCAGCACCTTTGAAATCGCATTAATTGGCTTGAACAAAATCAATATGTTAAGGCTTCCTGGATGAGCCCCCCTTTGATAAAATCAATTTTATGTAAAATATAAAAAGATTATTAAAATAAAAAAAACACTAAACTTTGGACATAAATCTACCAAATGCCGGAAATGTGCTATAATATTCTATAGACAGCTAGGCTATTGGAGTTAAATTGAACACCTAGATGACGGTTGACATGATGGTGCTGTTTTTCAATAATGCTGATTAAGGGTGTAAACGAGCCGAGAGAGTCGTTTGCTTAGCGAGCCGCACATGAGTCGCTCAAGAACAAAGAGTCGTTTTGATAACCCTATTCAAGTAGTCATAAGATGTTAATGATTGGGGCAAGTTTTAAAAATTATTGCTTATATTGAAACATCATTTGAATCTATTTAATAATTTTTATTCTATTTTCTTAATTAATACTTATAATTGTTTATAAATCTTTATAGCCTTGTAGTCTATTAAGTTTTTTAAAAATACTACTCATCAAATATATAATTGATTAATAGTATTTCGAGCCAAAACGAGTCGAACATGAACGAACAAATCTTTGTTTGAGTTGTTCGTTTTTGACTGGTTAACTTAACGAACGAGCCGAACACGAGTTGCTCGTGAACAACGAGCCATTTTGACAACCCTAATGCTGATATGCATAAATTTACCGTATGAATAAAATACTTTCATTAAAAGTTTTGGGTTATGATATATTAATTTAATTTTGTACAAAATTAAGTTATCGAGTTAAATACATTTTTATCATAAATAGAACTGTCTGTGCTTGAATATACACTATTTTATCATGAATTTATTCATTTCTTTATCTTTAACTGTTGATTTTTTTTGTAATAATTAGATTTGAAATTAATGATTAGAATATTATTCAAATTCTGATGATTTACATACATATTATATTATATAATTCATATGTATTTACATATCTAACATTTAAACTTAACTTTCATATTTATACTACTTTAGCTNATATATATATATATATATATATATATATATATATATATATATATATATATATATATATATATATATATATATATATATATATATATATATATATATATATATAATTGATTAATAGTATTTAGAGCCAAAACGAGTCGAACATGAATGAACAAATCTTTGTTCGAGTTGTTCATTTTTGGCTGGTTAACTTAGCGAACGAGCCGAACACGAGCTTCTTAGCGAGCCGAACACGAGCTGTTCATGAACAACGAGCCGTTTTGACAACCCTGTTGCTGATATGCATGAATTTACCGTATGAATACAATACTTTCATTAAAAGTTTTGGGTTATGATATATTAATTTAATTTTGTACAAAATTAAGTTATCTGAGTTAAATACATTTTTATCATAAATAGAACTTTCTGTGCTTGAATATATACTATTTTATCATGAATTTATTCATTTTTTTATCTTTAACTGTTGATTTTTTTTGTAATAATTAGATTTGAAATTAATGATTAGAATATTATTCAAATTCTGATGATTTACATACATATTATATAATTCATATGTATTTACATATCTAACATTTAAACTTAACTTTCATATTTATACTACTTTAGCTACGTATAAAAGGTGCATTTCATTTTCTTATAGTTAGTGAAAGTGATATTTTTTTTATCTGTATGAATTATTTGAGTGTTATAAATGTAAAATTGAAAATTTAGGTATTGGATATATAAGATTTCGTATGAATTGTGTGGCATGCAATTTATTATATATATATATATATATATATATAATTTAAAATATTTTCAGCTAACAAGATCTAATCCGGGCAAAACTCGGAATTATGCTAAGCCAAAAATTTAGCTTGTGGCTTCTCCCTTTTAATTGGCTTGATCCAAACTAAAAATCAATTCAAGTTTTGAAGAATCTTCAGTCCTCATATTAAAATCTCTACCCAAGTCATAATCATAACTTAACCAAAATTTAATTTGAAATATTTTCTGTTAATATTTTTCTTAATATAATAATGCCACTAACAAAAACCCTAAAATGATTAAAAAGGAGAGATCTTGGCGTTTATGGTGAGGCAGGTTAAAGCTGTTTTAGTCTTCATTTGTTAATGCAGCATTTGATTTGTTCTTCTGGTTGATATAAATCATAATTAGTTTAATAATCATACTATCTGTAATTATATTATATTTAAAACTATGAAGTCATGAGAGACACAGAATATTATATAATTTTGAATAAATAATCTAAGTAATGTTCAATAATCAAGATTCATTCAAAGGCCAGATTTTCTCCAATCACCCCTATAGAATGGAAAAATTATTCCATACAGGTGTCTGATCTACATCGTAGATTACCGCATATATGTATTTTGGTGGGTCCCATTCTTAACTTTTAAGAAAAAATTTGATATTGATGATCGAAGGTGTAGATCAGACATCACATACAGAAATGCATACGGTATATGTGTAGGGCTTTCAAAATANTATTATATAATTTTGAATAAATAGGCTAAGTAGTGTTCAATTATCAAGATTCAGTCAAAGGCCAGATTTTCTTCAATCACCCCCATAGAATGGAAAAATTATTCCATACGGACACCGCATGCATGCAGAGATGCATGCGCTGTTCGATCTACACCGTCAATTACCGCAAAGATGTATTTTGGTGGGTCCCATTCTTAACTTTTTTTTAATTTTTTTTTTTTAATTTGATCGACGGTGGAAATTGATGATCGAAGGTGTAGATCGAACACCGCATACATCTCTGCATGTGGTATCCGTGTGAAATAATTTTTCCGTAGAATGATTCTATCATCTTCTACCCGTCCATTACCGTTACATTTAAATAAATAAAGCCTGCTGGCCATCCAGAAATAATTAAGCATAATAATATATATACTCTAAAAATGTGCATAGATGTGTTCCAAATGGTGACAATGTGGCCTTCAATTTCCTCTTGGCGAAGGTTCAAATTTAATAAAGAAGGAGAGAAATCAAAGAGGATTGATGTCAATCAAGCTAGCATTCACGTAGCGACGTATAGTAATTAATTATCACGCATTACCATGCAAACATTTCTTTTGTTTCCACGTGGCAGCGTATTTGTGGATTCTGCGCTGCTAATTTTATTTAGCTGGAAATTAAATATATTTGGCTGGAAGAAGTGTTAGGACAGCATGCATTTTTATTGTTGCGTCAGCATGGAAATGAGAAGAATAATTTGTGAAATGAGAAAAGGAGCTAAACTTTATTCCTATAAATAATTAGATTAAGATTTTATTATTATTATTATTAGGTGGTTAGAGCTGGCTCACGATGAGGTAATACTGCTTCAGGATAGGCAAATTTTATTATTATTATTATTATTATTATTATTATTATGTGGCCGCTTTGGGATTGATTTGGGTTGCAGAATAGGGCTGTCAAAAAAAGCTTGTTGTTCACAAATAGTTTGTGTTCGTGTTTGATTCATTTGATAAATAAATGAGACGAACGTAAACAAATTTTTTTCGTTCGGTTAGTTAAACGAACCAAACACGAATAATGATGCATTAGTTCATGTTTGAATTGTTAATGTTCGAAATATACAATAATTTAAAAAAATTATATATAAAAAATTTATGATATTTTNATTATTATTATTATTATTATTATGTGGCCGCTTTGGGATTGATTTGGGTTGCAGAATAGGGCTGTCAAAAAAGCTCGTTGTTTGCGAACAGTTTGTGTTCGATTCGTCAATGAGTTCGTATTTGATTCATTCGATAAGTAAATGAGACAAATGTAAATAATTTTTTTTTCATTCGGTTAGTTAAACGAATCAAACACGAAAAATGATGTGTTCGTTCGTGTTCGAATCGTTATTGTTTGAAAAATAAAATAATTTAAAAAAAATATATATAAAAAATTTATGATATTTA
>JXCR01124026.1:80783-100288 GCA_002079205.1 Phalaenopsis hybrid cultivar | reverse complement strand
ATAGAAGAACTGGTGTTACAAATGGGAAATCAGTATATATATATTAGAAAAAAAATATTTCAATTTTTTGAAAATACAAGACCGAACCAATCTCATGTCTATAATAGTTTAAATAAATGAGCACAACACCGCAAGCAATATATCTACCTCGAAAGATAAATGCACTATTTGCTAGTGGTGTGATACATCTAAATTATATAGTCTTTATGTACACATTTTAATACTTAATTTTGAGATATTGTACTTTAATGAAAGATATTTGTGTGTTTTTTTCTTTCAGGTATAATCAAATGAATAAAAAATGGTGAAAGAAGTGAAAAATGATCAAATTTAGAGTAAAAATGAAGAAGGTGTGAAAATGAATAGAGGCGACTAAGAGCCCAGGACTGGCGCTTACACGCCAGTTAAATAGAGAGAGTCATGCCTAAGCGCCAGGTTCCCCGCGCTTAAGTGTTAGAAGTAGTTATTTGATGATTCATTTAATTTGGAATAAATTTAGAAGAGGTGTTTGAAGAAACCCTTGGTGAAAATGTGGGAAATAGTTAATGGACCCAAAAATTCATTCAATTGGCTTTTGAAAGGAGGCAACTTCTAGAAGATTCATTGAATGAGGGCACATTTTGAAGAAACACCAAGACAAGTTTTAGAAAGTTATAAAGAAGATTTGGATTGAAGAGGAAAGAGATCAATCCAGAGCCAACCACCACACGCCGCCGCTGCCGGCACCGCCCATCGCCGTAGTTGCTGCCTACTTTTCTTTTTTATTTTAAATTTTAATTTGTATTATAAGTGAAGGAAGATATTTAAAGGAACTTCACGAATTTGGTTGAGAGGATTTTGAGATAAGTTTTTTTTTTTATTTTTGTCACTACATTTGGTTTTAATTTAGACTTCTTGATTATGTGCATGATTTCTACTTTCAAACTCAAGTGTGGTTGTGTTTTGTCCATGAATTATGAGTAGTTTTCCTTATTTTTTTTCTTAAAATGATTAAGTATTTGATGGAAGTTGTGTGAAGTATTAACCTTTAATATTCGAATAAGTTGTGATGATTTTAAACCTTGTACTTCATTTACCTCTTGATTTGACTTATTAAAATGTTAATACCAGTTGTGAAAACATCTAAGATCCGAGATAGTATTGTCTCAGTCAAAAAATGATAATAATCACATTTGATTTCATGGATGAGAACGTAGTTTATGGGGAATAAACTTTGAAGGGTGTAGAATTAGAGGACTTTAGAGTGACAAGCTAAAGCCCCCAATTTAATTTATAGTTTTAGATTTTGATGTAAGATGTTAGCCCCCAGGTGGAGGGAGAAGAGGGAACTATAGAGTGAGAGCTAGTATCTTCATTATCTAACCCTTCTTCAAGACCATTCAAACTATAGATTAGCCAATGTTTCTTATAACATCTCTGGTAAGAGTAAAGAATATTATTGCTTCTATTTGGCACAACATAATTAGAATACTTCCACAATAGATTCTTATACTTGTTACTGATTCATGATAAAGAAAAATATATTTTATTTATATTGCATTCATCCAAAAAATATCTAGTTAAGTTAGTTAGTTGCTTACTTTATTTTTAAATATTAAAAATTATAAAAAAATATCAAATTTTCATTCCTTTTATAGCATCTAGAGTTTGAGCAAGAATATTTTGCTAAGTATAATATGTTATTTAATTTCTTGTGATTTGTAGTTGTATATTGTTGTTTTCCCTGTGGGTTCGATGTTCGGGGCTTATTCAAAAAGTCATATATTGCTTAATAACGATACATATGCTTGTGTAGTATCCCGTATTTAGATATTATAACTATATTCTTATTTGCTTCAAAATCAAGATTTTACCTAGCTTTTGCTTGGGATCAAGTTTTTGGTGTCGTTGCAAAGTAAGAATTATAATTAAGGAAATTTAGAATTTAATCGTGTACTTCGCATTAACATATATAAAGAGAATCAGTATGAAGTTTTTGGTGTTGTTGCCGGGGATAATTAACGAAAATTGTAAAATTTGTAAGGAAATTTTTAGAAAACAAATTTTTTTTTTTATAAATTCTTATTTAAACTTTTTACATTTATTATAAGAATATTGTAGTGTTGTTTTTTTTATATAAAATTGTTGTTTGCGTGTTTTTATTTTATGTGTTTTGTAGCAATGTAATGCGTAGTTCAGGTTCCACAAGATTTGTGCTTTACGATTCTGAATTGAAAGAACTATTAAAAAAATAAAAAAAATTAAAAATTAGAAAAAAAATTAAAAATTTCAAGAAATGGCAAACCAAAATAATAAAAATGCTGAAATTAATCAAGAGTTTAGACCCTTAATAAATTATGCAAACCCTACGGTGGATGAACTTCATTTTAGTCTTCAAAAACCCGCTGTAGTGGCTAATTGATTTGAACTTAAACTCACTATTATCCAAATGGTATCAAATAATCAGTTTGGGGGAGCACCAACTGAAGATCCAAATCTACATCTTCCCAATTTTCTAGAATTGTGTGCTACATTTAAATATGATGGTGTATCAGATGATGCTATAAGATTTAGACTTTTTTCCTTTCTCGCTGAGGGATAAGGCTAAGATATGGTTACATTTATTAGCACCTGGATTTATTAGAGCTTGGGGTGATTTAGCGCAAAAAATCCTTGCTAAACATTTTCCACTATAAAAAACTGTAAAGTTTAGAAATAATATTACATCTTTTTGTCATTTTGAATGGGAATTTATTGATGAAGCTTGAGAATAATTTAAAGAACTACTAAGAAAGTGTCCACACCATGCTATCCTAGATTGGTTAATGATTCAAACCTTTTATAATTGATTAGCTTGCTCTCTTAAATTTATTATCGATGCCGCTGCTGATAGTTCATTGATGTCAAAATCATTTCATGACGCTTATATTTTAATTGAAGAGATGGCTACTAATAATTTTCAATGGCCTTTTGAAAGAGTAAATCCTAAGAAAGTAACCAATATTCATGAATCTGATGCTTTTGCAATATCAACAAATAAAGTTGCTGTAATTTCAAAGAAGTTAGACCAATTTGGAATGAATTTTTCTTAAATAACTGCAATGATTGAAGATAATTCATTAGGCCAAATGGTAGATTCTCAAGTATCATTATAAACTTTGAATGCCATAACCAACAAGCAGAATGACCCATATTCAAACTATTATAACCTAGGTTGGAAGAATCATCCAAACTTTAACTAGAATAATACTTTGGGTGGTAATAATCAGCATTGGGGGAACAACCAAGTAAACCCATTAGGAAATTGGAACAACCAAGGGAATAGTAATTATAGACTTACTTATCATCCAGATTTTAACAGTAATCCACAATTTAAGGAGAACTTGTCTATAGAAGAACTGGTGTTACAAATGGGAAATCAGTTACAAAGTCAAAGAGCTACAATTGGAAATATTGGGAATTAATTGGGACAAATAACAAATTCATTAAGTAATTGATCCCAATGAACACTTCATAGTAATACTAAAGTAAATCCAAAAGACCAGAATAAAGAGAAAGTAAATGTCGTTCAACATAGAAGCCCAAGAGAATTGGAAGGTAGAGTTCAAGAAGAGACTGAAACAGAGAGAAAAGAGATTGAAGAGCCTAAAGAGGATGCTCCGAAAGGTTTAGAGAGACATATTTCTCCACTTAAAGTTAACTTAGAAAAACCACCACCTCCATTTCCTCAGAGGCTCCGTCAACAAAAGTTAGATAAATAATTTTCAAAATTTATGAAATTTTTTAAGAATCTTACTATTAATATTCCATTTGTTGAAGCCTTAGAAGAAAGGCCAAGCTATGTGAAGTTTATGAAGGATATTATTAATAGGAAAAAGAAGTTCAAAGATAACGAGACTGTTGCACTTAGTGAGGAGTGCAATGCTATAATTCAAAAAAAGCTTACTAAAAAGCTTAAAAATCCTAGCAGTTTTACAATTCTACGTGCAATAAAAGATAAATTTTATGGGAAATCCTTATGTGATTTAGGTGCAAGCATTAACCTTATGCCATTATCAATATTTAAAATATTGGGATTTGGAGAAATATCCCCTACTATTGTAACTCTACAGTTAGCAGATTGTTCAATAACATATTCTAAAGGAGTTATAGAAGATGTCTTAGTGAAAGTGGATCAATTTATCTTTCCTGTTGATTTCATTATGCTAGATATGAAGGAAGATAAGGAGATACCTATCATTTTGGGGAGACTTTTCTTATGTACAGGAAGAGCAATGATAGATGTGTAGAAATAAGAATTAACTATGCACGTCAATGATTAGACAGTGATGTTTAATATTTTCGAATCAATGAAAAATCCTTCAAAAGGTCAAGATGATGAATGTTATAGAATGGATGTGATAAGATATCTAAGTGAATGTCATTTCAAAATAACTTATGAAGAGAAATTGGAAATGAAGGAGTTGGAACACAAGTAAGAAGATGATATAAATCAATTTGAAGATTTTTACAAGTAAGATTAAAATTATGTTCGAGAAAGTTTTGAAGTTTTGGATATGATAGAAAAAGATGCATCTTTTGGTCCATTAATTGAAAAAACTCCTAAGCTTGAGTTGAACTTATTTCCTGAACATTTAAAGTATGCCTTTTTTAGTTGACTCCTCAACATTACCTGTTATAATTTCCTCAAAATTAACCACATAAGAAGAATTGAGTTTGATGAAAAGTTTGAAGAGTTACAAGAAACCCTTTGGATGGACAATTATTGATATAAAAGGAATCAGTCCTTTAATTTGTATGCATAAAATTCATATGGAAGGCAATTGTAAACCCTAGAATGATCCTCAAAGGAGGCTAAATCCTGTTATGAAGGAAGTTGTTAAGAAAGAAAGTTTAAAGTGGTTAGATGTTGGAACTATCTACCATATTTCAGATAGTGCATGGGTTAGTCCAATTCACTGCATTCCTAAGAAATGAGGAATGACTGTGATTATGAATGAACATAATGAGTCAATAAAAATAAGATAAGTCACAGGGTGGCGAATATGCATTAATTATAGAAAATTAAATCTCGTCACTAAGAAAGATCATTTTCTACTACCCTTTCTAGATCAAATGTTGGATAAACTAGCTGAGCATAAATACTTTTGTTTTTTGGATGGATATACTGGTTATCGTCAGATACAAATATATTAATGCAAAAATGTTTTATTTTATTAAAAATTTAAGTTTAAGGGGGGGGGGATGAAAAATTTTCTAAAAACTTGAAATTTATTTGTTCTTAAATGTACATTAAATAAATTTAATTTTGATTTAAAGAAAAATGATTATGTATATGAAGTTATATTAGGGAAGTAAAATGTTGAATATATAAATGAGTAAGAGAATTTTGTTAAAACTTAAAGTAATGAAGAAAAACTTAAAGTTAACAATTTTTAGTGTGTAAATGATAAATGTTGTGTAACTATCATTAGTAAGAGAAATTATATTTTCAAAAAATTTAAAAGTGTTAGACTTTTTATTTCAATGCTTAAGTTTTTTTTATTAAAAATAATTTTCAAAGCTATTTTTATATTTTCAACTAAGAGATTTATATCAAAACTTTGCTTTAGAAAAGGAAGAGTGAAATTCAAAATCATTAAAGGCCTATCCAGATATAGTAATCCTTGCCATAAAAAAAATGAAAAACAGAGTAGAAGCTTAAGGATTAGTGCCTAATCAAAAATTGGTTCCACATCTGATCTTTTTAAAGTACAAGACTCGAGGAACTCTTAAGCTTAAGAATATAATATAGTATGTATAATTATTCTTAGTAAAAATTTTTAATTGAAGAAAATAGAATGCCTAAACTCTATATTTGAAGAATTTACAATATTTTTGAACTAGATAGAAACTCATAATTTCATACTTCTTCACTTTAAAAATTTCTAAAATCTAAGTTGGTCTTATGTACAAATGTTTTTTTCTAGATTGGACTACTATATTTCTACATCAAAATTTTAGAATATCCTAAAGAAACTCATTTACATAACCTAATTATTTGGTTTTAAATGATTGGAGTGTCACTTGAGGACAAGTAATATTTTAAGTTTAGGGGATTTTGATACAACTAAAATATACAGTCTTTTTGTACACATTTTTATACCTATTTTTGAGATATTGCACTTTAATGAAAGGTATTTATGTGTTTTTCTTTTAGGTCCAATCAAATGGATAAAAAAATAATGAAAGGAGTGAAAAAGGATCAGAGCAAAAATGAAGAAGATGTGAAAATGAACTGAGACGCCTAAGCACCCAGGACTGGCGCTTATGTGCTAGTTAAATAGACAGAGCCAAGCCTAAGGGTCAGGTACCCCGCGCTTAAGCGCCATAAGCAGTCATTTGGTGATTCATTAAATTTGGATGAATTTTTTAAGAGGTGTTTGAAGCAATCCTTGGTGAAAAAGTGGGAAATAGTTAATGGACACGAAAATTCATTCAATTGGCTTTTGAAAGGAGGCAACTTCTGGAAATGATAAGTGATTAAATATTAGATGGAAGTTGAGTAAAGTATTAGTTTTTAATTTTGAAAAAAGTTGTGATGATTTTAAACCGTGTACTTAATTTACTTCTTGATTTGACCAATTAATATTTTAATACATATTATGAGAACATGTAAGGTCTGAGATGGTATTATCTTAATCAACAAATGGTAATAATCACATTTGATTTCATGTATGAGAATGTAGTTCATGGAGTTGATGGCAAACAAATAAGGAAATAAACTTTAAAGAGTTTAGAATTAGAGGACTTTAGAATGACAGGCTAAAGCCTCCAATTTGATTTATAGTTTTAGGTTTTGAAGCGAGATGTTAGCCCCTAAGTTGAGGGAGAAGAGGGAACTCTAGAGGGAGAGCTGGTACCTTCCTTATCTAACCCGTCTTCAAGATTATTCAAACTATAGATAAGAAAAGTTCTTTATAGCATCTCTAGTATGGGTAAAGAATATTATTGCTCCTATTTGACACAACACAGTTAGAATACTTCCACAACAGAATTATTATACTTGTTACTGATTCTTGATACAAAAAAAAATATTTTATTTATATTGCCTTCATATTGCAAATATTTAATTAATTTAGTTAGTAGCTTACTTTATTTTTAAATATTAAAAATTACAAAAAGAATCAAATTTTCATTTCTATTGTAGCATCTAGAGTTTAAGTAAGAATATTTTGCTAAGTAGAATTTGTTATCTAATTTCTTGTGATTTGTAGTTGCATATTGTTGTTGCCCTTGTGGGTTCGATATTTGAGGCTTAATCAAAAAGTCGTATTTTCCTTGATAACAATACGTATACTTGCATAGTATCCCATATTTAAATATTATAACTATATTCTTATTTGCTTCGAAATCAAGATTTTACCTAGCTTTTTTCTTGGGATTAAGTTTTTAGCATCGTTGCAAAGTAAGAATTATAATTAAGGAAATTAAGAATATAATTACAAACATCACATTAACATATATAAAGAGAATTGAGATCATGGTGCTCGATTAAATAAAGTAAAGAATTTATGATATCCATTTTAGTTTGTGAAAAACCATTTTTGTTGACTGGTACAACAAAATAATATGTTATTTCAAGTATATATTTTAAGCTTATTTATGGTGATATTACACTTTAAAGAAGGGTATTATCATGTTTTTTGTTGCAGGTATATCAATTTTAGGCATTTGGAGCGAAAGTAGCAAAAATAGCGAAATTTAGAGCCAAAACAACACATTTCTTAATTCTGGCACAAGTGAGCCAGATTGGCGCTAGATGCGTCGGATTGGTGCCAGATGCGCCAAAACCCAAAATATCGCGGTCTTAGTGGTCTAAATGTAGGGGCTAATCATTTTATAGTGATTTTCAATTTCTCAAAAACTACTTTGAACAGAATATTCATAAGGCTACTAGTGTCTATCAAATTGTTGCCAATTTTGTAATCTTAAATTATTATAGTGACTACCATAGCTTCATGGAAAAATTTTCTCCTTACATGCAAATCGAGGTTCATGAAAATGACTGGATGATGGATTGGTGTGGCAGGTTCAGTCAAAGTGGTTAAACAAATTTCTCCTATCTTCACTTTTCTTAGTTTGAACCTTCATGCAACTTTTGGTTTGTCTCCTCTGAAGGTGGCCAGTACAGTTCTGATGACGTGGACCAATCTCATCGAAGCACCTCTTCATTGAAGGTGGTCGGGCCTTTTCTTGTTGAGTGTGAGCCTCATGGGCTATGAGCTCCTTCAGTTTTTTAATTTTGATCAATTCCTTAATTAGGTTGTGAACATGTTGAGATTCTTTGTTTTTTTGAACATGATCTTGATGATATGCATAATATCGAATAGGATTACAAGTGTGTGTTCCTGCCATCATTGGAAATGGATTCTTGGAAATGTTTTTATTTTGAATGGTCTTACAACATCAACAATTATAACTCTCAATGTTTTGATTTTAGAGGGGGTGGGAGGAGCCAGAGCAACTATTAAGTTTTTTCACCCTTCTATCAACATGTTCTTCCTCTATATTTCTTTGATCTTAATAAATTAATTTGCCATAGGTGTTTCCTTTTCCTTAAATAAATTTTCTAGTCTTGATGATTTTCATGAGGCTAATTCTGATATTTTCCCAGGACTTTAGTTGTTGTGTTCATGAAGGGCAAAAATTATATTCCTTTGTAGAGATGTGACTCTTTGTGAGCTCCAATAGCTTTCCCAATATTTTTCAGTTTATGCAAGCAAATCACATACTAATATGGCTATTCGTTAGGCCTTAGGCTGAGGCAATGTGAGTGACAATGAGCTCTATGTCTTGGATGTCCAGTATTTCTCATTANCTTTGATCTTAATAAATTAATTTGCCATAGGTGTTTCCTTTTCCTTAAATAAATTTTCTAGTCTTGATGATTGTCATGAGGCTAATTCTGATATTTTCCCAGGACTTTAGTTGTCGTGTTCATGAAGGGCAAGAATTATATTCCTTTGTAGAGATGTGACTATTCGTGAGCTCCAATAGCTTTCCCAATATTTTCAGTTTATGCAAGCAAATCACATACTAATATGACTATTCGTTAGGCATTAGACTGAGGCAATGTGAGTGACAATCAGCTCTATGTCTTGGATGTCCAGTATTTCTCATTGAAAATGAGTGATGAAGCTTTTCAAGGTTTTATTGTGCTCCTGATGTAGCTTTAGGAGTTCTTGGAGCTTTTGGTGGCTTTTGTGTGTGGAAGGAGTAAGTGACTCCTACCAATAAGTATTAGAACCAATGCAAGTCTGATTCTTTCATAGCATGAAGAATAAATGATAATTCAATGCATCGTTCATCATGAGCAGACAGACGAATGACTCAAAGGAGGCTAGATGGTTACGGGGATTGGATTTTCCTTTGTAAAACTTCAAAGATGGAATCTAAAACTTCCTCAATGTCTTGNTTCTCATTAAAAATGAGTGATGAAGCTTTTCAAGGTTTTATTGTGCTCCTGATGTAGCTTTAGGAGTTCTTGTAGCTTTTGGTGGCTTTTGTGTGTGGAAGTAGTAAGTGACTCCTACCAATAAGTATTAGAACCAATGCAAGGTTGATTCTTTCATAGCATGAAGAATAAATGATAATTCAATGCATCGTTCATCATGAGCAGGCAGACGAATGACTCAAAGGAGGCTAGATGGTTAGGGGGATTGGATTTTTCTTTGTAAAACTTCAAAGATGGAATCTAAAACTTCCTCAATGTCTTAACTTCCGTGATCTCTCTTGAGAAGGGGTCTTTCAGTTTCTATTTTCTTCTTCATCTTTTTATTTATGACAATTAGGAGAAAATCTTCTTCTTCTTCGTTCATCTCCTATAGAATATGCAACAAGTCCTTCCCATTCTGAATGCTCAGAAGCATCCACGCGTAATTTTTTTATCTCAAAAATTAAGTCAAGAGCTCTTCTGGCTCCTGCCCTTGGTAAGCCTTGGGTATATGGCTCTCACCTCGTTTGTTCCTGTCATGGTATTTCTTGTTGTGATATGCCTTAAATTCTCATTAGATCTTGACTACATGCTATTGAACTTGACGACCTGATATATGTTATGGTCTGAGAATGGATTCGAGATGCTTCCCTTATTTCATCCATTTTTTTTCTCATCATCCATTTTTTTCTCATTAGTTCACTCAACTCATTGATTTGTTGAGTTACAAATACCCTAGTATAGCCCATTATTCTCAGAGGGAGTTTTCTAGTGGGAATGGTCTTTCTTGCAAAATTTGATTATGAACTTCACGCTCACTACAATCTTTTTTAGAATGCTGGTTTTGTACTGTTTGTGAGCACATCAGACCTTGCATTACAGAAAAGTTGCTACGTTGATAGAGAGGGGTGACAAATTTTGAAGGGATCTTAAGAAACATATCAATTTCCAATCTCCAATAAACTGAGAGAAGGTGGCTCCTCAGAGATTCCCTAACCTACAAGTAGTCCATGGGAAAGAGATAAATTAGAAGTCAAAGTTAAAGCTTTTTTTGGGGAGAGTAAAGAGAACGATCTCGCTTTCACTTTTCTCTCTCCCCTTGTACATGGGGGAGAAAAGTTCTAATTAGTCAGCGTAATACATATCTGTATTTAAGCGATACTTTCCTATAGTATTTGGATGGAAGGATTCTGACATCGATGCTATGTATTATTGGTTGATATCAGATATTGTCAGTACGACAACCATCCCCGAAGTTTGGATGAAAGGATTTAGTCCTAAGTGTCGGGTGGCCTATTTAATGAGTGATTTTTGAAGAGTGTGCATAGCAGTCATGATG
The DNA here is from genome assembly GCA_002079205.1 of Phalaenopsis hybrid cultivar. Classification (NCBI taxonomy): domain Eukaryota; kingdom Viridiplantae; phylum Streptophyta; class Magnoliopsida; order Asparagales; family Orchidaceae; genus Phalaenopsis; species Phalaenopsis hybrid cultivar. The sequence continues at coordinate 89,495 of JXCR01124026.1, read as the reverse complement.
GCTTCTTCAATTTTTTACCCAGGTATAAGTAGGATTGGTTATTCTCCTATGGAAGGTGAGAATACTCAGATCAATCACTCTGACAGACAGGCTAGATTTAGCTACTTCAGTAGTTGGACTGGATTCACCCACTTCATCAGGCGGGTTCAACTCAGCAAGAGTTATTGGTGAAAATTTCCCATATATCGGAACTTACATATTCATTTATATTTTATGAAATTTTTTTAAAAATTTTTAATATATTTATAAGCTTTTTTACATTAATTTTAAAAATAAAGAAAAAAAAAGGAATAGTAATCTGAAAACTAATGTTTTAATTTAAAATCTTTCATTAAACATTAAAAAAGAAAAAATTTTAAAACACCTTGCTGCAGTACACCGCCCGAGCCTCGGTTCATGCGTTTGGTCCAAATTTTAGGCCTGAATCAGTCTTTCTAACTTCTTTTTCAACACAACTTTGACATTTTCAGAGGCCAACGAAATATTTACATCCAATTTTAAGAGATTCTGTAGGTTTTGTTTGGATCAAACTTTTTGGAATAGTTTATGCTCTTGAGAAAACACACCATGTTCAGAAAAAAGTTCAAATTATTATTGTAAAAATTGTACTTGGTTTATGCCTCTGATGAGACACTATAATAACATTGAGGGTGTAGCCATGTCCCAAATTTTTTCTTTAATGATAATTTTGTAGGCAAAATTTTAATACTCAATTTATTTTGGGATGACAAATGCAATGTTTGACTTTAAATTTCTTAACTTTATTGGTTAAACTAAATATCCTAATAAAATGAGTTCAATTATACTAAAAGTATTCAAATCTAAGCCAAAAATGAGCCTAAATCAAGTATTCGTACGGTCGAAATCTTTTGGACTTCAAGTATTAAATCAAATGATGTTCAAAATTTATATGCTTACTGTAAAAATGAGTGGTTTGACAAGAAACATAATGATCTTAGAATTATCTAATTTTGAAATTATTAAAATGCTTAAGTGCTAAATAAACTGTTCACTGATTGAAATAACAACACAGACAATTTGATAGGATGTTCTAAAATTTTGGCCAAATTTCTTGAGTCGTCACTCTACAAAGTTTTAAATAATTTCTCATTCTTCACATGAAATGAACTTTGTCCAAAATTTAGGGAGACTTTAGAGATCTAAAAAACTCAAAATTTCATATGTTGATCAAAGCTGAATGTTGATGACCACCATCAGTAACTACTATCAGTCGGCTATTACTGTCTAACCATCCTCGTTTTAATAATCTCATTTAATTTTAGTACTTTAATCATCATTATTTGACTAATTTCACTCAATCATCACTGTTTGATCATCATCCAATCATCATTGCATGACTATCATTATTTGAACATAACTATCTAATATTCATAATTCCTTGCTACTTCAACAATCTCTACTACAATCACAAGAGATCTAGCTGCTAACATTCCAAACTTCATAATCTCATCTGCTCCAATTAAGATGACGGGCTGACTTCTATAACATTTTTTACATTCGAAATTAATTTAGTTTGCTCAGTTTCATGTTTTTTTGTCTTTCTAAAATTTTCACGTAAAAATTTTAATGATTTCAATGAAACCTATTTTACCTGTGTAAACCAATATTCATCTAGACTTAGGGCCCGTCTGGGCCAATTTATTTGGTGCGGTGGCATTTTAAAAACACACCTGGTCTGTTTGGGTAAACTGCGTTTTGGCAGTTTATGCATTATCAAAACGCAGAAAACTACGTTTTCACACCTACCTAGGTGCGGTGGGAGCTTGTTGGCAATGGTCTGACATTTCCAAAAAAATAAAAATTTGTAATAGTCACCTCACCTAACTTATCAGCAAATTATTTTTAATCAGCTTATCAGCAGATTATTCAATAAGCTACAGCTGCCTCAATCAGACCCTTAGATTTTTAAACTTGCTTCTTTATTTTTTTGAATATTTTAACGCAATATATAATAGTATGAAAAATCTGAAAATAAAGTTTTGTCCAATCTAACAGAACAATAAGAAATACACCTTTTTGAACTCCGGATGCACGGTCATGCTACGTAAAACTATTTTATATATTCACATTTTCTAGGCAGTAGCAATTAATAATATGTAGCTACACTATCATCGGCATGGAGCGTTCATGCACTGCACATTGAGCGTACATATAATATTGCATTTCACCCTCTGCACGAACGAGTTGAATAAGAGAATTTTAGCCATCTAAGTTTGTAATGTTAGTCCATAGGGACCAAGCTGGCTTTTTTTTTTCTTTTTATAAAGAAGAATCTGTATGACTTTCCCTTGATACTCCAAGAAGAATATGAAACTATTAAAGAAACTGAAGGATTACCTACGTTTGGGCCAACATGTGCCCTCAGTTGCAGCACTGATCAATGCGTTACATATTCCCACGGACTTCACGGCAACGACGCAGGACACATGAAGTCCCAAGTCAAAGTTCTTTCTAGGAATAGGTAAATTTTTATGGAAAGCGAAGGTTCAATTGAGATGCATAATTAGAATTGTAGATTTGTGAAAGGAACTCCAGTAAATTTGCAGTATTATCGTGTTAAAAAACGAAAGAAAATTTTGCATTATTTCATTAAGAAAAAAAGTTAGGGAAAAAAATTTATACATACATACATACATACATACATACATACATACATACATACATACATATATATCTATATATATGTATGTATGTATGTATGTATGTATGTATGTATGTATATTGCAAGTAACCCAAAAATTAATCCACACAAAAGAAATCATATTCAACATTAATCGAAACTGCAACGCACGCAATAGAAAACCACAAAATTCAACATTCGCATTAAAAATGGTTCTTGATCAACACAAATAAGCCTAGCAACCTCTGAAGGAGGAGAAGAAATTCGCCGGCTTGTTCGCTTATTTGTAGCAATGAGTCCATCTAACCTGAAAACGAGGCAGCAACATGGAAATTTTCTTCCAAATATGTAGACAACACCACGGGCAAATAGAAATATTATTGCAACTAATAAAAACTAATTTTGAATCAATTTCAATTTGAACATAATACATACCAAACTGTCCAACCGCCAACAAGAAGTATAATATCACAATAACTTTAGAATAGACAGTAATAATATGAATTCTCAGCTAATAATGTCAAAAGTCTTTTTTATGTCAAACTTTAATATAACATTACCAACTCTCCTATTTTTTATCAATAGCGTGAAATAGCTCTTATGCAATAAAAATGCAATCAGTAATGCAATGATCAGGAGCAAGAGCAATTTGTTATAAAGAAATAATTGAGGAAAGTAATTGATTTAGATTCTTACTAATGATTTTACTCAGCACTTTGGACACCACTAAAGTAAGGTTGATAGGGCTAAAACTGTCCCAAGAATATTTGAAGTGCTCTTTGGGAATTAAAACAATAGCAACACACCTGAAGTATTTATGTGGAATAACACCCTGAAAGAAACATTGAACAACATTAGTCATAGCATTTGTTATTATTTCCCAATCATGTAAATAAATGAGTGCCTCACAAACTTATTTATTTCAATCAAATTAAGAGCATTAAATATTTGTCTTTTCCTCTGGAATAGAAATAAGAAAATTATGGTAAAAAATTAAATGAGATATATCGAAAAGATCTCTTTTTAAAATAAGCAAAATGAAAATCCAAAGCATTGAATAGATTTTGAAAATAATTTGTTGCACTATAAATATTGTGGCCTTGCTCATAAAGCCAATCCCCACTACTCCTCTTAATTTATATAATAGTGTTGTCCTACCTTCTTTTATGAATACAAGCATGAAAAAATTTAGAGTACGATCAACCTCCCCAAATTAACATAAGTAGTTTTCTGCCTCAAAAAGTCAATTTCAGTTTGAATGACAACAACAAGCTTATTATTTTATTCAATTACATCAACTTCATTAATAGATCATCACTAAATCATTTTTTCATATGGCAAAGATGTTTTTAATCCTCGAGAACATTGGTGGTAAGTTTTCAAAAACTTTCAATGTGGCTAGCAATATTCTTATGCATTTTCCAAAAAAGTAACCCAATGGGAAGTGGTAAAATTAATAAACCAGTTATTTGTGATAACCTCTTTAAGAGACTTGTGCTTAAACCAGACATTAAGAAAACAGAAAGGAAGCTTAGCTTGTTTTTTACAGAAACCAATTTTTGTCAAATGAAAAGTGTGATCAGAACCCAAGAAACATAAATGAGCAATTTCAGTGAAATTAAAAGTCTACATTCATTTCTGATCAATTAACACTTGATCTAATCATTCAAAAGTCTTGCCTCTTTACCAGATAAACAGTTACATGGTGCATTTTGCTTCAAATATACCATTATCAATGTTGTTGTCTCTAAATTTTAGCATATTAGAAAAGGAGGGATGTCTCCCTTCTTTCTTCTCAAGAGGAGATAAAATAGCATTAACGTCTCCCCCAACCAACCACGAACTTCCACCATGTCATGAATCAATTTTAGGTTACATGAAAGTTCCTATCTAGAAGCAGCAGTAAAAGCAGCATAGATAATAATAGTCTACACCAAGCAATTATGAAGTATATTTTCCAAATGCAAAAATTGAGGATTATCATAAAGCAACCTCACCTCCATACCCTTTTTCCATAGGGGTTTCTATGGTGACTGATAGAAACACTAACTAATTTGAACCAAACTACTTAATGCACTTGATAGAGGGTAAAGAAGAAGATTGCTTCTATTTGTCACTCGCTACAATTTCTATTCTAAGTGTTCTATTCCTACACACTACTTATGCTATTCTAAGGGAAGGGTAGTTCTTATATCATGATTTTCCCACTCTATTTAGCTTGGTAGAATTACCTTAACAGTAAATCAATAAGATTATCAATAATTTATTAAGGCTATTAAACACAACTTAAACTAACTTTAATTTTGGGCTAAAAATCATTATAGTAAGTTAAACTGTTTCATAAGCAAAATTAATACATTTTCTGTGGGATCGATAATCCAAACTCAATAATCTGATAAAATTGGAATGACACTTATATCTACTTGAGACCCCTAGTGTGTAAATTTAACCTGAACCGGGAAAGGTATCATGATTTTGGGGCCATTGTTAGGGATAAAGTTGTAGTGCCACATTGCTGCACAAATTAAGTTCTAGAATTCATAGTACCCGTTTAAAATTACAAGCAAGCACATTCATAGGCATACCTAGAGAGTATCAAAGATAAGTCTTACTAAAGTGGAGGCAGCCCACGATGGTTTTCCAGAAAGGAGGACGAGGACGCTCAAACTCTTCTTTCTACATGCTCGTCTTTATATCAAAGGCCGATGTCAGTTCACGAATCAACGTCTTGTAAAGGTTGCAACGGAGACCACGTGATCATTGATTAAGGTGTTGCATCGACAATTGAGATTCCTCTAGCGGTTGGAGCTCCAACAGATCACCAGTGTGAATATTCACGTTGATTCACTGGTAAAACTAGATTACTGGCATGGCTCGGGGGTGTTGTCACTCCAGCATTGGGCGTGAACATGATAAGAAGTTTTCGGCCATGGCTATGCTTGAATCGGGCATGACTACGCCAAGGAACTCCTAGGTGCGGCTCGCACAAACTTAACGTGACCACACCTAGGAACTTCTGAATGTGATTATGCCCTGATTGAGCGTGACCATGTTGATCTAATTGGTAGTGTTTAGTGTTTAATTTTGAGTTTTAACGAAGGGTTAAACAAAAGTGAGGTCAGCAAGGTGATCAAACCCATTGTTTCAAAAATGGATTTGAACAAAATATTCACTAAGCACCTAGAATCGATGAGTGTGGTTCTAATTAAGAAATGAGTGATTAATTAGAGTGATGATGATGATAGTGTCATTGTAATGATTGACATTCAGTTGTAGGTCTGCTTTGGTAAATGAGATGGGAGAATGTGAATACTTTTGTGGCACCATGTCACCACACATATTTTACACATCCGTTTGAGACCCCTATAAGCTGGCTCGATGGGATCCCCTCCAAATGTATCAAGAGCTATGTCTGTTATATGCTTTACATGAGCTTTAAGTGGCTCCTTGGATATTTCTTGAATGAGAGGCATCCTTATTGTTAGGTGGTTGCTTTGTGTGAAAAAAAAGCATGGGTTCTACGTTATGAACCTCTAACATTTCATTCTGGAAATAAGTAGCAAAGGCACGCAATNGAGTCGTCACTCTACAAAGTTTTAAATAATTTCTCATTCTTCACATGAAATGAACTTTGTCCAAAATTTAGGAAGACTTTAGAGATCTAAAAAACTCAAAATTTCATATGTTGATCAAAGTTGAATGTTGACGACCGCCATCAGTAACTACTATCAATCTATACTTCAACAATCTATACTACAATCACAAGAGATCTAGCTAACATTCCAAACTTCATAATCTCATCTGCTCCATTTAAGATGACGGGCTGACTTCTATAACATTTTTTACATTCGAAATTAATTTAGTTTGCTCAGTTTCATTTTTTTTTGTCTTTCTAAAATTTTCAAGTAAAAATTTTAATGTTTTCAATGAAACCTATTTCACCTGCGTAAACCAATATTCATCTAGACTTAGATTTTTAAACTCCGCATGCACGGTCATGCTACGTAAAACTGTTTTATAAATTCACATTTTCTAGGCAGTAGCAATTAATAATATGTAGCTACACTATCATCAGCATGGAGCGTTCATGCACTACACATTGAGCGTACATATAATATTGCATTTCACCCTCTGCACGAACGAGTTGAATAAGAGAATTTTAGCCATCTAAGTTTGTAATGTTAGTCCATAGGGACCAAGCTGGCTTTTTTTTTTTCTTTTTATAAAGAAGAATCTTTATGACTTTCCCTTGATACTCAAAGAAGAATATGAAATTATTAAAGAAACTGAAGGACTACCTACGTTTGGGCCAACATGTGCCCTCAGTTGCAGCACTGTTCAATGCGTTACATATTCCCACGGACTTCACGGCAACGACGCAGGACATATGAAGTCCCAAGTCAAAGTTCTTTCTAGGAATAGGTAAATTTTTATGGAAAAGCCAAGGTTCAATTGAGATGCATAATTAGAATTTTAGATTTGTGAAAGTAACTCAAGTAAATTTGCAGTATTATCGTGTTAAAAAACAAAAGAAAATTTTGCACCATTTCATTAAGAAAGAAAGTTAGGGAAAAAAATTTATACATACATACATACATGCATACATACATACATACATACATACATACATGCATACATACATACATACACATATACATACATACATACATACATACATACATACATACATAGGAAAAGGTTCAAAAGATGTATGTATGTATGTATGTATGTATATATATATGTATGTATGTATGTATGTATGTATGTATGTATGTATGTATGTATTTATGTTTGTATGTATATTGCAAGTAACCCAAAAAATAATCCACACAAAAGAAATCATATTCAACATTAATCGAAACTGCAACGCACGCAATAGAAAACCACAAAATTCAACATTCGCATTAAAAATGGTTCTTGATCAACACAAATAAGCCTAGCAACCTCTGAAGGAGGAGAAGAATTCGCCGGCTTGTTCGCTTATTTGTAGCAATGAGTCCATCTAACATGAAAACGAGGCAGCAACACGGAAATTTCTTCCAAATATGTAGACAACACCACATGCAAATAGAAATATTATTGCAACTAATAAAAACTAATTTTGAATCAATTTCAATTTGGATATAATACATACCAAACTGTCCAACCACCAACAAGAAGTATAATATCACAATAACCTTAGAATAGACAGTAATAATATGAATTCTCAGCTAATAATGTCAAAAGTCTTTTTTATGTCAAGCTTTAATATAACATTACCAACTCTCCTATTTTTATCAATAGAGTGAAATAGCTCTTGTGCAATAAAAATGCAATCAGTAATGCAATGATCAGGAGCAAGAGCAATTTGTTGTAAAGAAATAATTGAGGAAAGTAATTGATTTAAATTCTTACTAATGATTTTACTCAGCACTTTGGACACCACTAAAGTAAGGTTGATAGGGCTAAAACTGTCCCAAGAATATTTGAAGTGCTCTTTGGGAATTAAAACAATAGCAACACACCTGAAGTATTTATGTGGAATAACACCCTGAAAGAAACATTGAACAACATTAGTCATAGCATTTTTTATTATTTCCCAATCATGTAAATAAATGAGTGCCTCACAAACTTATTTATTTCAGTCAAATTAAAAGCATTAAATATTTGTCTTTTCCTCTGGAATAGCAATAAGCAAATTATGGTAAAAAATTAAATGAGATATATCGAAAAGATCTCTTTAAAATAAGCAAGATGAAAATCCAAAGCATTGAATAGATTTTGAAAATAACTTATTGCACTATAAATATTGTGGCCTTGCTCATAAAGCCAATCCCCACTACTCCTCTTAATTTATATAATAGTGTTGTCCTACCTTCTTTTATGAATACAAGCATGAAAAAATTTAGAGTACGATCAACCTCCCCAAATTAACATAAGTAGTTTTCTGCCTCAAAAAGTCAATTTCAGTTTGAATGACAACAACAAGCTTATTATTTTATTCAATTACATCAACTTCATTAATAGATCATCACTAAATCATTTTTTCATATGGCAAAGATGTTTTTAATCCTCGAGAACATTGGTGGTAA